>JAFBJT010001232.1:17500-34206 GCA_016785325.1 Chascanopsetta lugubris
TGCGGGCAGGTGGTAGTTTGTTAGGTATTAAAGTTACAATGCAGAGTTTTGCATCTACCGCTTCCCCTCCAAGCATGGAGGAGCCTTCAGTTATCATTAAAACTCAAAAGGTGCTTATCATGTCCATCCTGGGCTACTGTAAGAAACATGGCAGGTGCAACATGGCGGCCTCGGTAGTGCTCAAGGGCTCATTCAGGTCCAGACATACTTTTATTTTGAAATACTTCCATTTCCTTTGTGTCTTTTCCTTCTTCCATGTACAAACTAAAAGTCTGGTTCCCCATTGTTGATCTGAGAGCCAAAAGGTTGTTGCAGAAACATTAAACATGGACTGAAAAACTAACTGCTTCCTCTCCATCCTATTTTCGAACAGCGCCTGGCGACAGAGGCGGAAAAGTTTCAGGAGGATCACGAGTGGCAGGCAGACAGCGAGGTGAGTAATCACACGTCACACCACTGCTACCAACTCTCGTTATTCTCAGCCTCTGATGTGATTCTAATAAGTCGCCGGCAAATCTCATTATCATGACAATCACAGCGCAACGACTTTATGCAAGATTAGATTCCATTATTTTTGCATAATTGGCAGAAACAAGCAGGCGTGATGATGAACATGCTCACGGCTGAGGCTCTCCATTAACCACAGTATTTCAAACACATTAGAGGAGGATATAGTAGAGCAAATCGTTTGGACACACCATTATTTTACCCGTTTGATTACTTTGCCCCATCGGCTCCTTCAGGCAGCCCTCTCAGCCAATGACAATGCTGCGTTTCAGAGTCAAACCCCTCATGATGGGGGGGGGGGGGGGAGCTTGTCGCTCGGTGACAAATGACTATATACATTTAGAGTTGATGTTGAAAGAGCTTGAAAGAAATTCAACTTCTCCATTCAGCCTCTCAGCTTAGTTGAAAAAAAATCCTTTGCCAAACCTTAATGGATCTTTTCCATTAAAAGTTCCTCATTACTCAAAGTTTCCCCCTGAGAACAAATTCATTCATCAATCAGTGAGTCTGGAGGTTTCATTTTTTCGGTTGATGTTATCGAGACCAACTGAAGAACTCTCTTTTACTGTAACCTCCCCAAGCGATGCAGTGGTGAGAAGTACTTTTACTTATGCACGGTACATTTGCTTAAAGGTTCATTCTGGCAAATGAAGATAAAGTACAACAATACCAACGTTTGGTTTCGCCCACCCCTGGACGGGCCCGTGACCTCGTCAGCATTGTTAGCAATAGGCAAATTAGCTAATTAGCTTTTTTATTTGTTAGAATGTGTGGGTACGGTCCAGTTTGAAAAGAGGAGTGTGTGACCATAAAAACGTCCCGAGTGTTTAATGCACTGTTAAAACCTGTGTGTGAAAGGATCGATCGTTTGAATATCCATTCATTTACTTTACTCTTCCAGCTCATGTTGCTGCCAAGGACCAAGCTCGGTGTTTCACTGAGAGGGTTTTCAGACTCTCAGTATTTTTTTTTTTTTTGTATTAATGTATCAAGTATAGAGAGGGTGGTACCATGACTGACAGTGAGTTATATGAGGACCTATGGCAGCCTTCAGTTATCTTTAGAGTCAATAGGTGGTATATACGTATTCTATGGCCATTCTGTACTATGGTTAGGGATCCCGATGTGAATACAAAGGGCTCATTCCAGGGTAATGAAAACAACTAAAAAGACTAATCATGTGATTACACTTCAGTATCTACCAATACGAATGAAAATAATTTTGTCTAAATCTTACATACTGGACCTTTAACGCCCCACAGACGACCATAACTTCAGGAAAGTGGCGCAAGTGAGCAATGAGCCAAATCCAAGCCGAACTAGCCTTTGTGAATGATGTCCTTTTTAAATGCAAACACTAGCTTGAAGTATATGTTGTCGTAACTCCTAGAGTTTATTTCTCAAAGAAATACACTCAGTGTGTGTGTGCGTGTGTGTGTGTGCGCGTGTGTGCGTGCGTGTGTTCATTTTCCTGCGCATGCCTCTGTTCACTGTCACCTTTGATAACTGGGCCAGTTGTGCTGGGCACCTCTCCCCGCTGACTGTAAACACTTAAAAAGCTGTTACTGCTGCAATGGAGACACACACACACACTCGCGCGTGTCAGCGCATCACTATTTATAAAAAAAAAAAAGCCCCATCCAGCAGCTGCACACGGATAGACTCCATTACATTGTTATGTCTTATACCATCCTTTAAGACCCTCTCCTCCATCATTTCTATACATATACAATTTTTATGTGGGCCATCAAACACATGTAAAACATCTATAAAGTCACTCATCTCCAGTCTACACACAGTATATGTGAATACACCTACTCATACTTTGCATATACACTTTGGGTGTCAGTTGGAGTTCCAGACATTTACAAATTCAAATGGAAGTATGTTCAAAACCCCCCATTCCTATTCAGACAACATATCTAAGATGCAGATCACTCACTCACACACTCAACCTCACGCAGCCCATAAGTAATATGATTTATTTATTACCCTCCTCTCTTCATTTTCCTTCTCGGTGTCTGACACATTAAGTGCACCCACTCGCCCCCCTCCCCACCAGGGGTGTGATGGTGCGACTTTCCCCCCTCGAGGTGCACGTCGCCCTGCAGTGACTCGGCCCGACACAGAGCATCATGGGAGGCTCCCAAGTCATCAGCGTCTTTACAATCTCATACCAGCGCATTTTGACGTTAAGTCAGTTTAACACATCGCCCGTCACAGAATGCTCTCATTGTGAGATGGGGTTGTATCCGCTGTCGAGGCGGAGGTGTGACAGCAGGGGTGGGCTCGCAGCTCCAGAGGTGGGAGGGCAGGTCGGTGGGAGTGGGCGAAACCGCCGCCTCTGCAGCTGCGGGGCGTCCTTATGTCAGCGGCCAGGCGAACTCGTTATCGCCCCAGCTGGCCAGTGCACCGACAGCAGGCCCAGCAGCGCCAGGGCCACACATCAACGCTGGTCTCACTGATCCTCGGCATCAGACGCCGACGAAACACGGTGCCGCGGGGAATTACGGCCGGACCCGGACGAGATCCACCGCTGATTGATGTTACTTTACAAAGCTCTGTTCCGTCAGATGCACTGTGGGACTTTTTGCCTTGTTTGGACATTTATGAGGGAGGAGGGCCGGGGGGGGAATCTTATGTTTTATTGGAACATGTCACCAAATATAGGGACACAGGGATTAGAAGATAAGAGGTTAGGTCGATTAAAGGGTGTAGCAGGAAGATAAATAAACGTTCTATATAAAAAATGCATGACCCATTCATCAAGTTGAGTGTGTGAGTCTATGCTCCTGGTTGTTGAGGTGTGCACCGACTTCACTATCGGCAACACAGAATATTCAATGCAAATACAAGTAAAAAGTTCCTTACAGAATAGAAGTGTAACCCTTTGATCCTCGTTTTAAATTTCCTTTAAAGGTCCATATGTAAATATTTGGTGAAATGAATTGATGATGAATTGATTTGTATGAGTGTATGATCACATACATTTCCGAGTTGTCATTACATCCTTCATACTGTGCCTTTTTAAATGTTTTTTAATTTCTTCTACGTTTTTGAACACATCCTTTTTTCTCTTTCTGTAACTTTACAGGTCGACAAGATTATTTACTACAACGCCAAAGAAGACGTGAGTACAGCTTGAATCCATAATTCCCATATTCTCACAATGTGACAACAGACGGAAGCATAAGAGTTGATGAATTACAATGTTTTTATAAATATCACAAGCAACTTTACATATGTGTGTGTATTCACTTTAATCCAGATGATAATGAGCATAGGAATCACTGTATCAGATCACAGTGTACGTGTTATGCGCCTGGCTCTCAGAAACACAGGAGTGTGTGTGTGTGTGAGACTGAAAGCCTCCCCTGGCCTTGGACGTCATCTGTCTGCTCTGATAAACAGGGATCAGCATCTAATTCCTCCCCTCCGTCCCAGTGGGAAAGAGCCGCGCACCCACAGCACACGAACGTCACTCTGCATTTGACTGACAACCTCCGCTTCCCCTCGTCCCTCTGCGCGAAAGCCCGGGTTTATGTTTCACTGCCCAAATCGTAGACTCGCTCTCTCGGCCTTTATCTGTCAGCGGTGACATTTCAGGCGGCTGCTCGACACTGACACCTTGTCATCCGCCGTAACAAGGAAGTGGATGTTCGGTGCGTTAACAATCCCAGGGTGGACACACATTCACAGACACCTCTAAAGCTCAAACACAAAAAGAAATGCTCTGCAGGGTTGTCTCAAAACTGCATGTGGTTCTTGTCCCTTTTCCGTCTTCTTGTCTTGTTTTTGTGCGATATTTATATATTTTTACATACAGTTTTTCGCACTTCAGGTTTAAAAAAACAAAACAAATTGTTTTATGTGTTCTTATCTGCACTAAGAAGGGCAATTCCATTGAACTTGTGCAATGAAAATAAAGACATTCCACTCTATTCCGCAGTTGAATCAGACAGAGAAGAAGAACCGGTACGTTCCCGACGATTTCCACATCGACCCCGACTTCAAGCGCCTCGTCTCCTACAACACCACGGCCGTCCACATCCCCACAGACATATACGAAGGCTGTAAGTCAACACACCTGCACGCATCGCACACAACTTTATTGCCATCGCTGTTATAAATAGTTTTGCTTAGCAACCACCACCAGCTCCCACCCGGCCCTCTGTCTTTTATTATCACTGTCATCACTATGTGCAGTATCTACAGTATGACCCCGTGATGTGGAGCTCAGCCTCCCAGCGCTGTCTGCACTGTAGACAGTTCCATGCCGGCTCTATTTATAGCGCAGATACCAACGAGCCAATGGCCAGTTCACTCAAGCCCCCACCACCACCACCACCACCTCCACCCCTTTACCCTGGTCACCAGCTGCTCCTTTCCCTCCTGCTCATGGCTGACCCCATTGACCCTGCTCAGGACAGTCGCACAGGGTCAGTGGCCCATCGGCCCATGTCTCAAAGTGCTGTGTGCTCGTGTGTGACAACTGTGTGTCGTATTGCAGGTTTTTCAGTATTGACATTTCTCAAAGTTGACCCACATTATCAGTGCTGTTGCCAGCAACTACAGATGTGTTGGTGTAAATACTTTTTGATACTCATTCATTCATATTGCCCCAGTGATGTGTAATAATGTTTTAATAGCATGATGTTGTCATCTATTATTTGGCTGTGGTGGTTGTACGCAAGTTGGTTGAGTGGTTGATTAGTTAGTTTTGCGTTTGGTTGATTGATTGTTGGTTGTTTGTTTTTTGGTTTTGTGTTGATGAATGAGTTGGTTACTTGTTGGATGTTTGTTGGTTGGTTGGTTGGTTGTTTGATGTATAGTCGGTTGTTTTCTTGTTGGATGGTGGGTTGGTTGGTTGGTTGTTCAAGGGTTGTTTGATTGAATGATTTGTTGGTTGGTTGGTTGTTCAAGGGTTGTTTGGTTGAATGATTTGTTGGTTGAGGGTTGTTGTTGATTGGTTGGTTGGCTGGTTGTTTGGTTGATTGGTTAATTTGTTAGATGAGGGTTGTGCTTCATTGATTAGTTGGCCTGCTGGTTGGTTGATTGGTCATTGGCTGATTGAGAGTTAATGTCACAAGTGAAGTTGTAAAAAGATGTATGGGCTGAAAAATAACTTTCAGGATGTATTTTTAATATGGTGAGATAGAGCAGTCATATCAATGCCACCTCTTTCATTGGTCTCAATCTGCTGCCTCCATGTGGTATAATTACACTCCTCATGTGAAGCTGCTCTAATATTAGAGCTATAACTTCACTGTCGCCTCCTCCCTGCTGGAGCCTCCCTCAGATTGCACTGGATAGAAGCCTGGGATCTAACCCTGTAATTATATATGGGATAACAAAGGATGGTATTACATATTGCCAATTATAAAAAAAATTTTTTAAAAACAAAAAGAATGGTGCTGTTTCTTGGTATGAGGAAATATCGACTTTGCCGACTCCACCAAAATCAATATTTATTGTTTATTGATATAATCGCATCATTTTACTAAAGTCCTCACAGGCATCAAAACAGTTAAATAATCCCCATTATACGCAGACACACGGTATCAGCTAATAGCCTCTTTGGCTTTGATTGAGCATTCAGTATCAATTTCACTAATGGCTGTCACAGTGGCTCTGCTAAATGCTAAAAGCGGGGCCCCGGTCATGTGACTCTTATGCCCTGATACAGAGAGAGAGAGAAAGAGAGAGAGAGAGAGAGAGAGGAGCCTTTGATCGTGCAGACGTTTTTGTCATTGCCAAATGCACTTGGTTATTTTTACAAGCAGCAGTTATGATGATGAGTAGAGCTGGAGGAGGGAGGGGAGTGTAATTTATTAGTCTCTCTCTCTCTCTCTCGCTCTCTCTCTCGCTCTCTCTTTGTCCTTCTTTTTCCCGCTTTTCCTTTGTACGAATAAGCCACATCATTCAATGATTCTCTACTGTAACTCTGTGCGTGTGTGTGTGTCCATCTTTGATATAAAATGGGCGGGGCTTGGGTGAAGTCACTGAAGTCAAACAGGCCAATGTTGGTGCTCTTTATCTCCATCTCTGTCTCTCTCTAAGGACGAGCTGCCACATCGATGCCACTCCGGCTGGCCGCCACTGCCAGCGTTGCCATGGCAATGTGTGTCCGAGTGTGTGTAAGAATGAAACCCACACACGCACTCTTGGACACGCCTTGGTGTTCCATCTTCTTGGGTAGAGGCAGGACCTGCTAACTGGATTAGGGGACACTTTGTCTAGACAAGGCTGGCGTCATCTGGTACTGATTCTCAAGGAGAGACATGTCATCTGCCCTTCCTCTTTAATTGGGCTTGACTTTTGTCTTTGCCACCATGTCCCATGTCTCTTCCTCTTTTTTCTTTAAAGGTGCAGTGTGTCAGATTGTTGTTTTTGCAGTAGTAAAAGTGGACATACTAAATATCTAATGAGCTTTAATAACAACTTAAGTTGACCACAGGTTCTCCTGCATGTTCAGAAGGGTGAGGGTGAGGTGATGGACACAACATGCAACTTCACCTCTAGATGTTACCAAATCTTACACACTGCACCTTTAAACTTCCTTCCTGCCCGCTCCTCCTCCTCCACCATCCTGCTCTTCTCCTCTTCCTCCACATCTTTCAACCCCACTCCTCCACTTTATTAGGCGTATTAGTGGTGGGGTGTATGGAGACAAGTGTGCCACTGTCTCTCTCCCCCGCATTAGTCCCGCTGATTGGAATCCATTCTCCCAGCTGATCCCAGTGGGGGCGGTCAAACCCAGATTAGATATTGGTGTGTGTATATATGTGTGTGTGTGTGTGTGTGTGTGTGGGTGGGTGTGTGTGCATGCACAGAGGAGATGACTTCAGAGTGCGTGTGAATGTGTTTTGGGGACAGAGAAACACTTGTTCTGTGCGAGTTGACAACATTGTTTGTGTGTGTGTGTGTGTGTGTGTGTGTGTGTGTGTGTGTGTGTGCATGTGCATATCACACGCACCTAGTGCATGTGTGTATGGATCTCACGGCTGCGTGTGTGTGTGCGCCTTCTCGCTCATTAGACAGATTGGCGTGGATGCGATAAGAGGAGATGAGAGGAGAACGTCGCCGCCCTGGCAGGAGATGCGAGGCTCGTCTGATGCCCGTTTGCATCAACGCCGTGTGGCACCTGTCAGCCCGGGACACGCACATGCTGTGACGTTCTACGATACACTGTGTGTGTGTGTGTGTGTGTGTGTGTGTGTGTGTGTGTGTGGAAGTGGCGCTCCCCGTGGCAAAGCTCACAGGGTACAAATTGATTCTTTCTCCCTCTTTGCACTCTTTTGCCACTTGACACACGTCTCATTTTATTTACAACACTGGCTGCCAAACTCTGAGGTATCTTCATCTCCCCCTCTCTCTCGCCCTCACCCTCTCTCTCTCCCTCCATCACTACCATTACATCTGCGACCTGTGTCCTTGTGACAACTTGGATGTCTTCCCACAATGTTCTCATCAGCTGATGGGGCTTTGCGCTCAGATAGCTCCTCCGTGCCACAAAGATCCCAGAGAAAGTTTCTCTCTTGTAATCCAGTTTTATCCTGATTTGTTAAACTTCTTGAACAGTAAAGTCTCCTCCACAGTCACAGCTCTACCTTTTAAATGCTGTCTCACTAATTAATGACCAATGTCATAATAGTGGAAATCGTATCACTAGATTCAGAACGATTTTAGTATCTTTAGGCTCGGTATTAAATTCCAGAATACTGGGATACTCCATCGTCAACTGCTAATCCCAGGTAAAGTCCACGAGGGTAGCAGCTCCAGCAGAGGGCGCCAAACTCCATCTAGGTTATTTCCGGTCACTGCCACGTAAGTATTATTGCACCTGACCCCATTAAATCTGTCCCGCGGGCCTGGTGTAACATGGGGTAACGTGGAGTTCAGTATATTGCCGAAGGACACTACAGCAGGTGGAATAGGGAAGACCGGAGTTGAACCTCTGACCTTCTGATCAGAGGACGATCAGTGAATGGGTCATAACCTTTTTGTGACTTTTTCATCAATGACATTTGAGTAACCAATTTCTTTTTTTCATGTGTGTGTGTGTGTGTGTGTGTGTGTGTCTCTGGCTGTAGCGGTTAGAGGCGTGTTGTGTCACCTCTGGTGTTTTCTTCACACTCCCAGGTGTCACTTCTGTACAAACACATTATTATTACCATTCAATCATGTGATTGATGACCTCCATCTTTCACTGACACATGGCCCATCGCCATATGAAGTATAGCTGCTCTTAATTATGCTGAATACTATGTAATTGACGATCCTTGTCGTGAAGTGTGTTAGAGGTGAAATCGTAAATCAGTGTAAACAACGCGTTCACGCTCACGTCACCCTCAGTAGTGATCACTATCACCGACTGGTTCTCGCCCCTTCAGCCCCCTCCCCAGTGCACAGGCAGTTTCAGCCACCAGCAAGTCCGGTGACGGGCAACATCACGGGGCATCGCCCGGCTCACCCCTCCCTCTCTCCCTCCCTCCCTCTGCTGTCATCCTCATCACTCACTGGCCAGAATCCTGTTTGATTTGTTTGTGAAAGCATCAACACGCCTCACAGGGAATATTTAGAAGCTTCTCCTCCATATTCATCCCCTCGTGCCATGAATCATTCATTTTATTTTTTTATTTATTTTTTTTTTTTATCTCCCACGTCCTCACTTGTTATCCATGTGATATTGGAATAGCTTGATGTTTCGGTCTGGGATCTCTGTCCTGCATGGGACTGATTCTCAAGACCATGTGGATAAAAGATTGGTACTGGAACCAACCAAGTCATATACTGTGTGTGTGTGTGTGTGTGTGTGTGTGTGTGTGTGTGTTATTCTATATATATATATATATATATATATATATATATATATAATCTAGGAAGTAAATGCCCTGTCCTGCAAACTTTAGGTTAAAGGTGCAGTGCGTAAGATTTCATTTGCGTTTCATTTTTGTCATTTCTAGAAATATTACAAAACCATTACACATTGACAATTTCATTCATTTCTAATCACCTAAAAGTTGTATTTTCTTTTTGTAAAAGTGGACATACTAAACATTTTATGAGTTTTAATGACAACTGAAGTCGACCATAGGTTCTCCTGCATGTTCGGAAGGGTGAGGGGTGAGGTGATGGATACAATATGCAACTGCACCACTAGATGTCACCAAGTCTTACACACTGCACCTTTGATTACAGGAGTAAATTGTCAGTTGTCGGCCGGTTTAGACGTTGGCATTATTCACGTTTGCTGGTGTACTTTATGTACATATGAAGACAAACACGCACATGTCCAACCCCTCCAAAGATGCCTCAGGATGCCCTGCCTGACAAATAGAGCTGACCGGAGCATGCGTTGCCGTGGCGATGCTTCATATTTATGTCTTCCTCTCATTGCGGTGACCTCGAGTTGGCAGCAGCGATCTGTTTACTCTGAAACTCTGATTTGTTCCAGTATGCGGTGGAGATTACTGACATGGACTCACCACACATCTGATATTGTTGCCAAGGGCTGATCAGCGGAGCCTGACCCGCTCATCGTGTGTGTGTGTGTGTGTGTGTGTGTGTGTGTGTGTGTGTGTGTGTGTGTGTGTGTGTGTGTGTGTGTGTGTGTGTGTGTGTGTGTGTGTGTGGGGCCAAAAATGGATTTGTCAATCTTACACAGAAGACACCTGAAAACACAAAGAGGGAGTGAGGACGCACACACTGTCGCATGTCATCTGTCACACGTCACATACGCGTCGTCCCTGCGTCGACTTCCCGTGGTGGCGTGCGCCGCACGACTTTGAAAAACCACTTCCTGTGCAGGCTGCGGTTACCCTGAGACCTGCTGTCACTGATGTCTGAGGAAACCAGCAGGACCGATCCATTAAGGGTTGTCCTCGGGGGCGGGCGGGGGAGCGGGATTAGGCCGGAGCAAATTGTCACCACTTATCATCGGGACACGTTTTGCTCTACAATACCACAGGGAGCCATTTACAGCCTCGGACTAAACTCCCTCTTTATCCTGAGAAAGTGAAGTGAAGGTTGAGGGGGGGGGGGGCGGGGGAGAGTTACGGAACGATGACTCTGGGAAATGAAGATGGAGGTTCAGGCAGAAGGAGCTATCGATACGACTCCGCCCCGCCCCACCATGCTTTCACATTTGTCCATGCATTCACAAACACACGCATCATGTAGTGTATGAGTCGCGCTGAGCATCCGTTTGACATACTATGGCCCACTCTCCCAGGCAGAGTGCTGCCATTTTGGATCAAACTTGATTGTTGGGTAGAATTAAGCCACTGAGAGCTCCTGCAGACAAACAGGTAAACAAATTGTTTCCTGTATGTAAACGCCTCCTCCCCCCATGCCCAAGTACCTGGAGGGGTTTTGCCTTATTCCAGCAATATCAAATTGAATCACTGTCTTATACCATCCCTCTCTTCCCTGTGTCTTTTTGCTTTGTCTGCTGCATATTTGTGTGTGTGTGTGTGTGTTTTTTGTGGGAGTGAAAAAAAAAACACACACACAAAAAACGGGAGTATCTGATCAGAGCAGATTGACGTCAGTTTTGATATGTGTGAGGGGGCCTCTTCTCAGCTGTCAGTGTCAGTAACGGGAAACCGGGTGTGTGGGTGGGTGCATGTGTGTGTGTGTGTGGGTGCGCGTGTGTGTGTGTGTGTGCGTGTGTTATTTGAGCCTAGCATCCCTTTTTCATTATCGTTTTGTATTTGTCTGATTTGTATTCCTTTCTATTTGAGTACAAATATGACTCATACTCTCTCTCTCTCTTTTGCTCTCTCTCGCTCTCTCTCTCTCTCTCTCTCTCTCCCCCCCTCTCTCTCTCTGCAGCCACCATCATACTAAACGAGCTGAACTGGACAGAAGCCCTGGAGGATGTTTTCAGGAAAAACAAAGAGGAAGATCCCTCCATCCTCTGGCAGGTGTTTGGTTCTGCCACAGGATTGGCTCGCTACTACCCAGGTGAGCAGCCCACAGCAGCCAATGGGCTTCCTCCATTCGTCTACTGACCTTTAAAAAAATATATATAAAAAGGTATATATTAATTTATTTTTGGGGTCAGTGACAGGGACAGAAATTGCCACTAAAGGGCCATTTCATCATGTTGATGACGGATGCATCCAAAATCGAGCAGACTTGTGATTTGTGCCTCCAAACACAGCGTAGCCCACGGCCCACTTTGTCTTTCATGTGACTTTGGACCAAGAGAGACGACACAGTCGAGAATCACTCCATGAAAACATGCAGAATATAAATATTGTGCAAGTCAGGGGAGATTATGCTGGAGTCTCCCTCCTCCCTCTGAAATTCATTAGCTGCCAGTCTGATGAGTTTAACTCACAGCCCGGTAGCTTCAGGAGAAGGGGTTGACCTATATTTGGATTTGGTAATGATTATATGTAGCTAATGATTTTATTTTATTTGAGTCTTATCTTGATTACTGTTCAATTACTGTGCATGTTTTTTAATTCCATTTGTTGATTTCTATTTATGGTTTTATATTATTCCATTCATGTTTTAGCTCTCTTTCACTTGTTCTATTTATATATATATATATATTATATATATGGTTTATGCTGAATGGGTGCATTTTATATCTTTTTCTGTTGTTTTAAAATGTTTTGTATATAAAGTTGGATTGGATACCAGTATTTGGAATAATGCATTCATCAGAAAAAACCTGTCACAGAGGTTTCATGGGCTGTTTGATGTGCCAGGTCAAGCCAATCCGATAATTGATAAGATTGATGACCGGTATAAGAAGAAAGATGAGAGAAATCTGCTGACTCATGCATATTAAAGTGCCGCAAATAAAGAACAAACTACCTTTTTATCCCTCTGCCACATCTCAGCATCTCCCTGGATGGACGTGAGCAATTCGGCAAACAAGATTGACCTGTATGACGTACGCAGGCGACCGTGGTGAGTGCAGACAATGCCCTATGGTTCTGTGTGTTCTGTTGGAGCTACATTCATTATTCTCCTGTTAGTCAAGGGAACACACACACGCGGTTCAGTGAGTCGATCTGTGTGATTTTCACATTAAACTTTAATTTGCCAAAATGTATTTGCATGTTGCACAAGCAGACGCTCAAATCCCAGTCTGACCAAAGCAAACAAAAACACATGTGAGCTTTATTATGTAAATGAGGCGAGGTCCAAATGATTAAACAGGCTGGAACAAACAAACAAACACTTTTTTAACGATGTGATTAAATTCCATTGGTATCTCTGAAGCCCCTCGGCGACAGTTGATCTGTGAACTCTTTTCATTTGTGTTTGCAACTTTTGTCCACAGCTTTTCATTTGCTCGATATCACGTGCGTGTGTGTGCGTGTGTGTGCGTGTGTGTGTGTGTGTGTGTGTCTCTTCTTACTCACCAGGTACATCCAGGGGGCAGCGTCGCCTAAGGACATGCTGATCTTGGTGGATGCGTGAGTGACAAACCTTGTGATTCATCCATTTCAGTCAGATTAGATTTTATCGTATGTTGCCAGACGGCCCTCACCCCCGCCGGGCGCCGCCACGCCGCGCTCACGGCGGTGGCTGTTCTTCTGTGGCACCTACAGGGGGCCATGGGGGTAATTGGAGAAAGTCCAGTTATTTGCTCCTTCGGGGGTTTGTGAAGAGTAAATTTAGGTTTGTAAAAAAAGTAGTCCCTAAAAGTCCTATGAAATAAAATGTACTGTCTGTGTGCAATTAAAGGTGCAGTGTGCAGGATTTAGCGGGGTATTAAAGTAATAAAATAAAATAAGTCCATTCTGAAATATTGTAAATACATGTAAATGCAACATACAATTGTTAAAAAGTATTTAAATTATTACTTTATATGTAATATCTTACAACAAAATATGGAAAATTTCATGTCAATCATATAGTCTAGTCCTTTAAATTGATATTCAAAGGCATTTTCAAGTCTTTTTCTTTCAATATATCTCTGATAACTAATATTAATTTGTAGATACTCATTTCCCTAATAACCTACTTGATATTGATCAAATGTTTAATTCATTAATTAAACCTATAGTTAATGCATGTATTAATATTTCTTATTTCTTTTACAGGAGTGGCAGCGTGTCAGGTCTCACCCTCAAACTCATCCGGAAGTCGGTGAACGAGATGCTGGAGACGCTGTCTGACGACGACTACGTCAACGTCGTCTCTGTGAGTACAAACACAAATAACATTTCATCACTCGAGATTCTAACTCTCCATCACTTCCAGAGGCGCGTGTTGAATATCCAGGTGCACACGCCATCGAATGTCAGTGTGTGGATTATTTATGTCTGCCATGTTTGGGTTTGAATGTGGCGCTGACCTTTGGAGCCACATGATGCATGGGTGGATCTTTATTGTGGCCATATATGTGCATGGGTGCATGCTCATTTGTGTGACTCACAGTGTAAGTGTGTGTGTGTGTGTGTGTGCGTGTGTGTTTATGTGTGAGTGAAAGATATCAAGAGCATCAGAGCTAAATCCCAAGTGTGTGTGTCTAATAGAGCGAGCACGTGACGCAGAGCGAGCGGAGCCCTGGAACGCCACGAGATAAGTTTGACAGATGATGTTGTGCTGCTTTATGAGCCACACTCTGATTCAGTGGCATGTAATAGCAAACCACCCCCCCCCACCCCCTTAGCCCGATTGGAATTCTGCGGTACTCGGAACTGGGATCTCGGAAATAGTCATCCATCTTCATTTTAAAGCTCGATCAGATGAGGCAGATTCCTGTTTCCTCGTCGTATTTAAAGCTGGAATTTTTAGATGTAATGGGTTCAAGTGCAGTTATTGGATTTTAAAGCTGTTTCCCAAAGATGTTATTGAAGCACTGGATGTGACTGAAACACAAAGATGGCTTCCCCAGACTATGAAGATGGTGGCGGAATCCCCGGCTTTCTGCTTGTTGCCAAGCAACCAGCAAACCTCTCCCACGTTTGCTAGTTTTGTTAGTATAAAGAAAAGCTGTATTAGCTTTATGAAGAAAAGTAGGGCAGCATAGCGCAAAATGAAATTGAATAGAGTATATACGAAAAATAAAACCATATCAAATCAAATGACATCAAATCAGAAAAACAAAACAGAATGAAATAAAGTAAAGTAATAAAAATAACATGAAATAAATTCTACCAAAATAGAATGCAATAAAATGAAACCAAAAAATGTATTATATGGGAGATAGACTATGAAATAAAAATGCTGATGCTTCAGTTGGTTTCATTCCCTTAGTAACCCCTTTGCGCCCTTCGCCACTAGATGTCACTTTAAGTCCAGGCGCTGCACCTTTAATTTCTAGCGCTGCAAGAGAGGCAGTGGCTTATTTATCCCGTCTGTTTACTCCTGCTGTCAGACTTTTGGCTCGACCCATCAGAGCGTCTCCTGACGGCGGCTTCATCTGAATCTTTAATGAAAACATACGAGAGCGGTGTCAATCTCAAAACAGATGTCTTTCCCAAATGACAGTATAACTTCCTCCTCTGCTCTGCTCTGCATTAGAGCTGCATGATGGACACCACATGTAGAAACTCCCAACATGTGACATCTCGAGCTTTGATTTGATGGTTTTGGACGCATCCAGTCACTGGGACGTGACTCCGCTCCGTCTCGGTCCTCCTTGATCCTCACTCCTCCTTCCACTTTCCTCCAGGGAGCATAAATTAGCTTTTCACTTCGTCATCCAAACAAACCATTAATCACATTTCCTTTCACTTCCCTTAATAAAGCCGTGGTTAATGTTTTTTGGAGCTTTCAAATCAACTAAGTGAAAGGGGCTTTGGAAGTCAATGGAATCGGGCAACGCTAGGATGAGGATATTGATGGAATCCAGCTCGGTTTGTGCTCTTTTGTTCTGTTGTGGATCACTTTCATAATAACTATATAAATACTAAATAATGATAATAAGGACTGAGTGCACTTGCGGCTTTGATGGTTGTGTGTGTGTATAAAGTTGTTTTCATACACTTTTTTTTTTACAGTGGAAAAAATGCATGCAGTTATAAAAGGTTGTAATCAGTTTGTAGCTGTTTATTTAATCCTAGATGTTTTCTGCCCTCAGCGGCGACAACATGTTGCCATGGCAACTCACCGTGTGTCACTCTTAAAAACACTAAGCCTAATGAAGTAAAAATTAATTTACATTACTGACTGATTCCTGCTGACTAGTAAATCAATATGATCAATATGAGCTTTTTACAGATATTGTTAAATCAGTAATAGTGTTTTGCAGATGAACCGATGCAGAAAGAGTGATGAGTTTTGTTTATTTGCGCAAAATATATTGTTTGTTTCCTTGATACCATTTCTAGTTAATTGAATGCAATTGATGACTGTTTTTTATTCGATTCATTTGAAAGATTTCACAGTTAAAATAAAATATTTTTTAAATTATATTATATATTTTGTTATTGCCTGGTATCAATAACAGAAGTGTTCTTTGTTTCTTTCACCAGGAAATTAGTTTGTTGTTGTTGGGAGCTGATGGACCTTAATGCTCAGTGTTGTTTTGATGGCTGTCCTGATCCAAAATAAGTGTGTGTGTGTGTGTGCGCGCGCACGTGCGTGCGTGTCCCATCTGTCCCTCCACTAACAATATTAATCTGCAGGTACTTTAATATCTTAATCTCATCATAACAGATCTTCTTGTGTTTCTTCTTCACCTCCTTATGCCACTGTGTTCACCTCCCCTCCTTCTCTCCTGTCAATCCTTCCTTCTGCTCCTGTAGATCCCTTCGGTCTGTGCAGATTTGATTTAACACTGATTTCATTAACTCCGACAAATGAAATTAGATGTTTACTTAAAAAAGAAACAAAAAAACAATGCCATTATGTCTCCTTTGATATCTCACGCATATTGGAGGGACACTGCATGACTCTGCAGCGAAGGGGGGGTGAAAAAACCCCACGCCACATATTTCTATGAAGCAACAAAAAAAAATAATATGTGCAGGTTGCCTTTCCCGCCACTTCCCGTCATCCCTCCTTCCCTCTTCCCCTCCAGTTCAACGAAAAGGCCTCGCATGCCGCCTGTTTCCAGAACCTGGTGCAGGCCAACGTCCGCAACAAGAGGATCCTGAAAGACGCCGTGCAGAACATCGTCGCCAAGGGGATCACCAACTACAAAGGCGGCTTCGAGCTGGCCTTCGAGCAGCTGGCGCAGGTGACGAGTGGGGGGGGGGGGGGGAAGGGGTTTCCCCGGGGGG
>JAFBJT010001232.1:37835-75964 GCA_016785325.1 Chascanopsetta lugubris
TGCCATTAGATTTGTCCCCTTAAAACTGTCCGAGTCAAGCATCTGTTGAAGCATCACTATCTTTGCTGGAGACTTTCTATAATTGAATGCTGAAAAATCTCTGATTAATTGAACTCAACTCTGGTCATCCTTGGACAAAAGGCTGATGATGCAGAACTGTTGGCCGCTTTGTGGCCTGGACTAATTGGACGTGTGCCCAAAGCTGCAAAATGAATCTAAAATAAAATAAAATAAAAAGATATAACGTTCATAAAAGTCGTATTTTTGGACAAGGTGTACTCGGAATGTGAACTCAAGAGTCCCACGTGGTAAATAGTGAACCCAAAATAACACAAAAGAATTCCGTGCCACCAGGTTCGGTTGGCATGAGGTGTTCACTGTCTATTGTGGCCTCCACATGGTACGTGGGATGGATGTAGGCTCAACTCCAAGTTTAGTCAAGGCCCTTTTCCTGTAGAGTCTTTAATTGAGCCAATTCCAACTGAAGAGTTCCTCTGCCTGATCCAAAGCAGTGTTTGCCACCAGTCAGTCAGTCAGTCAGTCAGTCAGTGTGGCTCCAGCTAAGTGATGCACCATTTAGCAGCAAATGGTGCCGATGATGTCTCACTGTCAGTCAGTTAACAATGGAGGATAGCAGGCAGCATTTCATGTGAGGTGAGGGCGCTGTCAGTTCATTACTGTAATTAAAATGCTGTTTTCATCAACAATGTTGTCACTGTAACCGTGTTTAATTAAGTCCCGCCTCCGCCCCACTGACCTCCCGCGCCCCACGACCATCACCTTCAGCCAGTGCCTGAGGACCTGTTCATTTGTGCAGTTACAGTTACAGTCTGACATCAGCTGCTTTGTGTTTACAGGCTTCAACAATCACAAACATTGTGTTAACATACTGATTCTTACTGTGAGGATGATGGTAACTTCTGGGTCCTCTTATGAAACACGTTATTCCTACGGCATGCTGGGACAGAGAATTAGTATCAGTATTAGTCGAGGTGTTGAAAATGAAATATGCTGCAAAATTTACAACTTTTCCTCCTGTAAATGTACAAGAATAAAGTTGTCGTTTGATATGAATACAGCAGAACATCTTCACATCACAACTTTATTTCTCTTGAATTTGCATGAATCAAAATCTAATTCTATGGAGTACACTGTAGTTGGAAATCTTATTGTGTCGGATTGTTGTGGATTTTTGCTACATTGATAGAAAACTGTTGAACGCAATGTTCGACTGACATTTCAATTTTGTGATTTTACAAGAAAAAAGAAAACTGTTTAATATTTAGTGGGTTATGTTGTGCTTCAATCATTTGTCAAGTCAACATTTTCCCCGCAGATAGTTTTGTAATCCTGCATCATCCAAAGCATTGATTAAAATCAAAGTGGACCACTTGTGTAACAACAAAGGAGCCACCATGTGGAGAAAACTCAATCAGATCTAGAACTGGATCAGAATCAGGAGCAGACTGTAAGTGTGGACGAGATGATGATCGATTAGCCAACTCTGGTTGAGAACTATTTCTCTGTGTGGGACACGGACTCAAATATATATGCAAATATACCCACGTCTGTTTTTCGTACTGTAAACATCCTTCCATCTTCTGGTAAACCTCAAACTCCAAAGTCTTCTGCAAGTCATAAATGCAGAGATACGCAGCGGTAAATGAGAGAAGAGACGGTAACCTGGGAGAAGAAGACGATGAGCGAGGATCATCGTGAAGCAGAACACTCTCCTTTTATGGCTGCACAACAAAACGAGAATTTTCTCCGGGCAGCGGGCGTACATGTCCTCCTCTGCTTCAAAAGAAGATTTCATGACTTTAACTGTAAACAGAAACACATGCCGTCTCTTTTATGACCGAGTCACTTATGTCTCTTCCAGTGGCCGTGGATGATTCCACAGTGGTTCTCTCTGTGTGCTTCCACCCATCAGGGGCAGCGCACGTAAACATGTACAACCAAAGTCACCTCACCAAAGACTTCCAGGGGGGGGGGGGGGGGGGGGGGGGGGGGGGGAAATATTTTCCACAACATGTTACATATTGTTTGTGCCGGGACACATGAGAGCCGCTCGCATGACAGCTGACACTTTAATGTGGCGTCCATTATTCTATTTCACATTGAATGTTCTGAGGCCCGGAGCCTGACGGACAGATAATGCGCTACGGTCTAAATACCCCACGTCTGGACTTTGGTGTGTTGACAACATGGGAGGGTTATAAATGTGTTCATTATTCAGGCCCCGTTTGTCGCAAGGTTTAAATTAAACTTGAGTTTCCAGCGGAGGAAAACGTGACACAACATGGCGGCGGTGTCCTCATGCACAATGCAAACGCGTACAATGTGCGCTCGCGTTGCTGCGCGATGCTGAATAATGCAGGTCCGCGGAATCTGCGGCTCGTTTGATTGCAGATGTAACCGAGCGCCATTTAGTCCATTTCGTGCCAGAGTGTGTGCATTTAGTGTCAGCGCAGCCGCTTGCTGCCTTTCTGCTTCAAGTCTCCCCGGCTGAGTGTCAAGGAGTGGCGCTTTCTGCTCCAGTTGCTCGTGTTCGCACCAGTCCCTCGCCCAGCAGGTGCCCCCCCCCCCCCTCGAACACACTTTGCTCGAGGAGAGGCTCAGAGGGGATCAGACAGGACAATATACTGACGTGTGTTCAAGATAATCCTTTGGACCAGTGCAACAATCTCAAATCACAGGTCGTTCACCGGCAATATATTTCCCAGGCTGCCTCTGAGTGGTTTATGTTTCGATGTTGATGTTGTGTTCAATGTTTTATGGCGGCACCCATGGAGAGGACCCCCCCCCCCCCCCCCCCCCCTTGTGTAAATATAAATGAATGGGCTGGTTTAAGGGTAATGGAACAAAAAATAAAACATTTAGGTGATTAGAAATGAATGAAAATGTCAGCATGTAATTGTTTTGCAATATTTTTAGAAGTGAGAAAAGTGACTGAAATCTTACACATTGCACCTTTAAGAGTATTAATGGTGCAGTGTGTAAGATTCAGGTGAAGTTATTGATTTCATGAACACAAACTGAGCACTTTCAGGAGCAGGTCCTCATATGGAGGCTGCCATGTTGCAGCACAATGTTTTTACAGTAGCCCAACATGGACAAACATTTTGATGGTGAACTGATAACTGAGAGCAACCACGATTTCTCCCCCATCCAACGGACATGAAGCTGCAACATGCGACTTCACCACTAGGTATCACCAAATCCCACGCACTGTAACTTTTAATCAGGTTTAGTGTCAAAGTTTGTGATATTCTAAATTACGATAGAAAGATTTACAATAGCACGTATCAGTTCCAATTTTCGCATTTGCATCAGTAATTACTAATCGTCAATATCATCTAATACTGTGGTCTAGTTTGTGTCATTTACAACAATTTAACGAAAACAGTCTAATAGTTATTCTTTTGGAAAATTACAAAGTCAAATCCCTTAATAGCTTTAAGAAATGTTATATTAGAGAAAAGAACCTTTTTATCCAATTACATAGTGAAATATCTGAGGTAACTCGTCAAACCCTCCATTTAATTACAAAATAAACAATGAGCTATCTCAATAAACAGGTCAATACTAATTAATTTGGATCCAAATTACATTCTCCCTCCATAATGGAGTTGTATTTTCTCAGGAAACAGATGCAGAAGCTCATGAATTCATTAGTTCGGTTATTGCACTGAGCTTTGGGAATAGACCACAAACCGCTGGACGCACATGTTTGCCCCGATGCGGTGGGATTGTACATTTTAATAAAACAGCCGGTTCCGAAATAGAGGTTTGGCACAAGCCAAGTCCTCGGTAGAATAACAGTGAGTATTGTAGCAAGGGGTCTTCCACTGCAAGTCCAATACTCGTGGATCTTGACCTTTGACCCGGTGCATGTGTTTCCCATGGCTCTCTCCTTCTGGACTCTCCTGACTGGGCCTTTCAAATTCCATGTGTCACATGTGCTCTGTGTCAACCCCACCCCCCGCCCCCCCCAAAACACACACATGCTACACCTGTTGTTTTGAGCGAGCGGCGCAGTGTCCTTCAGAAAATATTCTTAGTGGCCTAACAGGGGAAACGCTGATGGTGGAAATTTTCCATTTCAAATGAGCGAATAAAAATAGGAGCAGGCTATTCTTACGACTGTTGTCGGTGGTGAGAGGATTACTATCCACAATCAATCATGTCAGCGAGTTTGAAGACGGGCAGATAGTTTCCTCTTGGTGTCATGGCCAGGTGGAAAGTGCTCGAGTTGAACAGCCGAGTACAAACGAGCTACACGCTTTGATGCTTTGTTCTGCAAATGCAATTCAATATTGCAATATAGAGCAAATTCTTTTTGAAAAGAAAATGTTAAATTCTTTTAAAGAATGTTAAGTGTTGAGTTTTAAAGGTGCAGAACTAAAAGAATGTTTTGGTTTGGACAGTGTCTGGCTGCTGTCCAACCTTCATATCTGACTCCATATAAAGATGGTCAAATGTCTAAAACCCCTCATAAAGAAAGAAAAAAAGCCACAACTATAAATGCAACAGTGATGAAGGAATGGAAGCATAGTTTTGATGCTTAATGCATCACAAATCATGGTTCACCTGTCCCTCATGATATTTTGGAAAAAATGGAAAAAAAACGTAAATATATTACATAAAAAAATCATGAGATAATTAAAACTCAAATATAGTGTAAATATTCGATGATATTTGCTTTATCCTCTCTCAATGATCCATGAGCAGCTCGACTGACATGGAGGCAACAGGCTTCACAAGTGAGATGCATTAACTTTGTTTACATATTTTAGACTTGTGATCCAGAGTGCAGGCGCATCATGATGCTTTGACCTGACGGGGATTTTCCTTCCACAAGTCAAAGGGGCAAAAATACAAGTATGAGTGTGAGTATTTTACAGCTGATAACACTGATAATAGTGCGAATGCGGGACTATGGAGTCACACTGTCCTGCTCCTTTGACGTGCGGTTAAGAATAGATCTGCTTACTTCCTCCTAAACAAACAACAGAGCACAGCATTGTCAACAGTCATTGTTGTCAAGTGGAGATAATGAAACATTCTCAAAAGTCCCGTCAGCTGTGCGCGATTCAGCCTAAAGATAAAAGCACACATAATCGACCCTCGTCCCCGTTTCCTGTTCTCATCGTCCTCCTCGGACCCACAACACCCCGAACCCTCCTGATGATAGTGCGACGCAGAGCCCGCGGGGACGCGGAGGAACTCAACATATGCATGAGAACACAGTGAGTGCTAAAGCCGATGCACAAATCCATTAGGAGACTTGCTATTGTGGCAGCGGGCTCAAACACCGAGACCCCGGCGCTGTAAAACGCAACCATGTGCGAGAGTTGTAGAAATTCCTCTGTGCAAAGAGCGGAGTTACATCTGGCTTCTTCTGGCGGGAAGAAAATACCCATCATACTATGCCACCGTTATGCCAGTATAATGCCTCACTGCTCATCCGTTTTGTGTTAATCATATTTGTGAGGGCGGGGGGGTTGGGGGGGGCAGCGCTGTAGTGGAAGTAATCTTTATCTCCCACAAATGAGAATTTGTTTCTTGGAGGCCTGACACACAGCGCAGAGGAGGGAGGAGAGGGAAGATGGCAGTGGAGGGAGTTGAGTGTCATCTCCTCAGACAGTCCTCAGTCATGTCCACTCCGTCCTTGGTCCGGTGATAAACACTCACTGACACGGAGCGGGTGCCGAGCGGGACGCTGCGTTTCTCTCTGGTTTATTTACCGAAAAATACGACGAGGTTGAATCCGATGTCTGACAGAAAAACAGTATCTTTTACGATAAATTGAATTTGTACATGCGGCGATACGCGGGGATTTATGCTGCAGAGAGACGAGAAATCGGAAGCAGCGCAAAACAAAAAAAACAACGGGAGGCTCCTTCTTGGAAAGAGGACGTAACTCACGACGTGACACCAACACAGACGTGAGTGAAATTGGCAAAATGAAGTCAGGAGTTATGATGGAGGGATGGAGCGGCGAGGATGGATGGATCTGTCCTTGAACATAACCCTAAGAAAAATGTCTCCGTGAGCGACTGGCCTTCATATTAAATCACAGGCAGAGGGACAGTGTGGGTGGATGGACCAGTCATTTCAACTCTTCATCCCGGACTCAGATGGTACTTTTGATTTATCTACTGAGCAACACCGACGGTGCCGCCATCGAGTGCTCGTTTTTTATTTGAACGTTTTCATGTAAAAAGAATGAACTGTTATTTACACAGAGACATGAATATACAGTGTCGCGGGATTTACTGCAGTGTGCGAAGACAGCTGAGTTTGCTCTTTCAAATGTCAGACACAAGATGAGTCTTCCTCTGATGCTAAACAATCAACAGGAATGAGAAGAAGAAGAATTGGCATGAATATCAACATTTCAAAGGGGTTATTTTTTACAGTTTGATAAATTAAAATAGAATAAAACAGATTCATTGTCCAAAATAAGACTGAGGTTCAACGGGTGCATTGGCAAAAATAAATGAATCAATTGATTGAACAAAAAAATATGAATGTTTAATAACGACGAATAAAGAAGTCATCTTTTATATATAATAATAAATTATATATATATAAAATTAAAAATAAACCCCTTTTAATCATTGTGGCCATAATTACATAAAACGAGTCCTTTATATGTAAGGGTCCGCTACGCTGTCATGTTGCATTACCATATTCTTTATAGTAGCTCAAAATGGAAAAATCAAAAACCTCTCTCAGTGCCAGTAAAGACTTTGGCCTCCATCAATTCTTCTACATGCTGGGAAAAGAAGGCTGAGGCTGAGGGGCATGCGGCTGCAACATGCCGCCTCACCACTGAGCATCACTGTATCCTACGCACGGTTCGTTTTTACACCAGGCTGCAGTAACAGGCCCATACATCAAACATCGGACACTCGTATTAAACGGCATTGTCGTTGACCTCCTCGGATGCGGTGGCGAAGGGTTACATAACAAACACAACCCAACTCACATACGGGAAACCAAGGGAGGAGCGAGCGAGGAGTGTACGAGGTGGAGGGGAGGGAGAACAGGAGGGATGACCCGGCCATTAGTCTGTGACTCTTTGGTGTGTTCGAGCCGACGCTGTCATCTTCCCTGGAGCCCCTTTAGCCACTCATCTGTGGCTGACCTTGCTCCAGCATGAGAGCTGTTCCTTTCTTTCACATCAGAGATGCTGACTTGTAAAACTGCGAGCAGAATGGAAGACTTTTTGTGACCCCCCCCCCCCCCCCCCCCCCCCCCTTCTCTTCTTTTTTTTTTTTCTTCCCCCCCAACCCCGTTTTTCTTTTCCTGATTGGCTCCTGACTCCAAGATACTGAATCCCTGTGATGATCCCGCCGCCCATTGTAGGTTCGGACCCCAATTGTCGCATCTACTGTATAATCACCCCATTGGGTTTTCATTTAGCCCAATATGCCAGCCTCTCTGCGCTGAAGATGCAAAAAATATCCAAAAGTAAATGTGGAATGTGCTGAAATATTCATAAATTAGACATCGGGAGATGTCTTTAATATTCCAGCGACAGTGCATCGTATCAAGAATGTGTCACACTGACATCTGGGAGCCTCCCTGTGAGGTGAAGCGCTCAGAGTTTGTTTGCAGGGTGGAAGTTGTGCTGCGAGGCTGTCACAGCTCATCTCGGCTGGGGTGACATGTGCTCGGGCAAACTCCCACTATCACGAAATTACATCTCTGGCTCCTGATGCATATCATGTCCCCCGGGCATCTAATAAACAGCAAACCTTCTTTTATTTGTCCTCATTTCTCCCGCCACCCTTTTTTTTCCCGAATCTCTCCAATTCCTAAATTGTCCATTTCCTTGCCTGGGCTCCCAGGGGCCACCCGGAGGAGCTTAGAAGTCTGGAGCCTGATAAAAATTGATACATCGCTGCACAGTTAAGAGACAGTTCTGTTTACCAGAAGAATTGTCTGGCGTTGAATGAGAGATGTGAGCCTCACAGACGACAATGATTGCCTTTGCTCATTAGCAGACAAAGCCAGGTCTGAAATCGTAGCTTTTGCTCTGGTTTCCAGTTTTTCAAGTGGAAACCAGAGAAAACGCTCCCACAATCTTCCCAGTGTGTGTGGGTGAAGGCAGCGCTGCTCAGAAGACAAGCCTGGAGGTGAAAGGACATTCCGATGAATTAAAGCAGCCGTATTCGAGTGAGCACGAGACGTTCACCCTCACTGAGGATCAAATATCTGGATCAGGTTTCGGACGTGCTTTGGAATTCGGACACAAATGTGACCTATGTTTTATAACTCACAATCACTACAATCCAAATGATAGTGTTCAATCCTAATTGAAGCAAGGATCGAATGAAAGAGCCTCAGTTGAGTCTAAAATTACATTAGAAGGGCTTCATTGAAGAGACATAAAAACCTCTTTGGATTTCCAGCTCATTGCTGCTACACTGAAGCGCACAAAGAGACACAGTGGCAACAGATAGTACATTATTTTATTTCATCTTATGTTGATGATGTAGGCCGACTCATGACTGTGCAAATAGGCAGCGCATGTGACGTCCCTTCGATTTGACTTGAAGGGACGTCTCTCATCCAAAAATAGGCGATATGGTATGTGATAACTCTGTGCGAGTTCCCCCTCCCGCCCCCCGTTTTCCAACATGCTCACAAAGTCACTCTTTGTGCAGACAGCAGGGGGCACTGTCACGATGTCGAACAGTGGTCAAACGGACGGTTTCCCCCTTGACGCGAGGGAGCAGCAGCGGCATACAGTTAAAGCAGTGTCCTCTCCAAACATGGGGTGAAAAGGCACTTGGTGAATCATAACGGACGGCCACAAACGAGGCTCCGGATCGGAAGCCGCTGCTTATACATTCATCTCCGCTACATTGTTGTTGGTGACCGCCGGCGAGGGCTTGCTCTTCAGTCCCTCGGTGGCGCAACGCGACGTCTCCATGAGGAGCAGACGCGGCACGCAGATGGCCAGCAGGATGGTCTTGTACTCCTTGCGGAAGTTTTGGTTCAGGAGTCCGTATATGATGGCGTTGAGGCAGCTGTTGAAGTACGCCATGAAGTAGCTCGTGACAAAGAGCCACTCGGGAATATGCGGCGCCACCCTCTCCGGGTTTATGGCCACGGCCAGGCCGATGAGGTTCAGGGGGGCCCAGCACACGGCGAACAACACAAAGACCATGAACATGGTCAGGAAGTTCCTCACGTCGCTGGGTTTCAGTTTGGTCTTCTGCTCGGGCTTGACCCGATGTTTGACCTGAATCACCAGCACCCATATCCTCATGTAGCAGTAGGACACCACCAGCAGCGGGATCAGGAAGTGGATGATCACCACGGAGATGGTGTAGTACGAGCTGACCGTCTGGGCGAAGGTGCACGAGTAGATGCGTGGGTCGTACTGCAGCGAGCCCACGAAGAAGTTGGGCACGGTGGCGAGCGCGGTGAGCAGCCAGGTGAGGCCCAGGTAGCAGCAGGTGTTCCTCAGGCTGTAGAGCCGGTCGTAGTGGAGGCTGTGGCAGATGTAGCAGTAGCGGTTGATGGCGATGGCCGTGATGTTGAAGATGGAGCCGATGACGCTCAGGCCCATGATGAAGCCGCTGGCCTGGCAGTGCAGGTCGCCCATGGTCCAGTCATTGTGGAAGATGGCCGTCAGCACCAGGGGGTAGGGGTAGAGCGCCACCACCAGGTCGGCCACAGACAAGCTGACCACGAAGATGTTACCTGGGGGGAAACAGAGGAAGAAACAGTGTGGTGTGAAATGAAAGCGCGCAGTTGTCCTCTTCCACTCGCCGCTCTGGGTTAAACTGAACTTGAGATAAAGTGGGTCAGTGGAGCTTTGACTGTAACCTCCATCAGAAAAGAGCACTGTGGCCTCAGAGCCCATTTTGATGAAGCTTTCATAAGGTCCTCTTCACTGCACTAATCTGGTTCCAGGCAAAGGTTTTGAATGTTTCATTGTCTGACAGACGTCTGGGTTGCAAACCCTCTTCCTCTAACTGGACATGTTTTTTTTAAAACCAAGTACTCTATTTCTTTCAAGTTTTTTTTTAATCATACTGACTGTGACGGTCTGCAAGTCCATTAATCCATGTCTCTGGACCAGACTGAAAACTCTACAACCACTGGATGGATTACGATGGCATGTGGTACTGATATCCATTGTACCCAGAGGAGGATTCTCCGATGTAGACGGGGATCATCATTTTTCCTTAGTGTCGCCACGAGGTTCACATATGTGGTTTTGAGAGAAATGCTTTTGACAAGTGTCGAAGTGATTCTTGTGATATATGTCGTGGCTGCGAGGGCCCTCACACAGCAGGATTGCTGCTGTTCAATACAAATAGCTTTTCACAACACACAGCCAGCAGTGTGATCTAACAAAGTACATTCACTTAAGCTGTTTTCAGACATGACCTCCGGTGGATGTCTGGAAAGATGAGGCTGGACTTTCTATTTTTTGGGGGGGGGGTTTTACAACCCAGACAAAGATTCCCCACTTAGGACACCTAGGTGTCGCGCTGAGCGTTCAGATGTGATGGATTCATTCTGCTGCAGAGATCACATGTTTTTGTTTACGGCACATGACGCATTCCTTCTACATGTAGGGCTCCTCTAACTATAAGTAACTATACATTCATAGTTTCATTGCATGTTTGTTTGTTTGTTATTTTTGCCTGAGGCTGTTTTGTTGTGTTCGGAAATCATCTGCTTCTATTTGTGCGCAGACTTCTTACTGTTGGGGACAGTGTTTAGAAAGTCAACAGGCGCGAGTTCCTGCACTGACAAAGTTCCATATGTGCCCCAAAGGTACGGTGCATGTTTTTTTGTGATATCCAGTGGTGAAGTTGCCCCTTTCATCTGAATATCCCTCATCTCACCCATCTATGCAGGCCTTCAGTTATCACTGGAAGTCAAAAGGTGCTATAAAAACATGGAGGTGCACCATGGCAGTCTTGGTAGACAGGAACTGCTCCTCATGTAATCATAAAGGGCTTGCAGATTGAAAACTATTTCAGGTGATGATACACTTATATTAGACACATATAATATAGACATTATACATACAATAAATATCCACATACCTATCTTGTATCCCTTTCTGTAAATAGAAAAGGTAAGTCTCACCTAAATCTTACATACTGAACCTTTAAGTTGATATATATATCAAGTCTACCCCACTACATTATACCAAGGCATTGTGTGGCATATGTTAACATATATAGGTTTGATCTATTTCAAAGTAAACATTAATAGATTAAACAACAATAGCCCACTGATCCAATCAGAGCAGCTCAAACTCCTTATATGGGTTGACAGTGAGTTGATGCTCAGCCATGGTGATGCTGTGGGTTGTTGCACTCAAGTGGAAAAGTAAATCTGGCTCTTTTCCTTTTACTGGAGTATTTTGCCCATGTTTTTCAACAACATGTTTACAACAAGGAAAAAGGAAAACAACAGGGATGTGTTTTGTTTGCAGAAAAAAAGTGGTTCTTGTTTTGAAATTCAGCTTCCTGTGACAACACGCTGCATTTACAAGTGCATAAAAAACAAAACAGAACATGGGTAATTTAAGCATCTGATTACATCCAAACAACTTCCTGTCCTCCAGGGGTCTGAGCCCATGGTGATGTGACACTGGTTCTCCTCACAAAACATGAATCATTGAAAATGACGTCTGATATTGTTACAGTGCAGCTGCTCTGGAAAGGGGGATGGAGGTGGGGGGGGAGAGGGGGGGGGTTAAACGAATAAATCAAATTCAAATGCTGTGTCAGATAAGGACATAGAGGGGGGGGGGGGGGGTTAAACGAATAAATCAAATTCAAATGCTGTGTCAGATAAGGACATAGATGAGGACATATGCTGAAGTTGTAATACAGTTACATGTTGTGCAATGAAGTCAAGCAAGTGTGTTTGTGTGTGTGTGTGTGTGTGTGTGTGTGTGTGTGTGTGTGTGTGGGAGGGGGAGGGGGTGATGAAGAGGAGCCCAGTTTTGAGTTCTGAAATCTTTACAGGACTCTCCCTAGAGACTGGAATAAGAGCGCAGCGCCACTGTCCCACAGTCTTAGCGCCATCGTACCACACCCCCCCCAACAGTCCTCCACCCCCCCCGATCCGCGCACACTCAGAGACACACGAGCGATTCGCGCGCACAAAGACATATGCTCTGTTATGCAGCGGTCCGATCCGTGCACGTCGAAAGATAGTTCAGTTCTGATGACGACTGTTGTCATTAAAAGAAACACATGGCTTCATGATTCCTGTCTTTGTGTCGGTGTCCGTCTGCCTCCTCCGCCCCCCTCTGCACGTGTGCGCCCCGAAAAGCTGTAAACCAAGGGGAAACGCAGCAGAGACACACGCTCTGAAATGCAGCGGCCACCCCCCCCCCCCCCCCCCCCCCCCCCCTCAACAAGCGCCATCCTACTTTCTGAGGAGAGCCCTGCTTGACATATGATCGACCGGACCAGTGGACAACCAGTTCCCTCCACACCATTACATGACCACTTACACTACATATACACTCTATGTAAATAATCTGTAAAGGATTAAATGTAACGTGGCCTGGTTTTACCGACAGCCGGGGTCAGACGTTGGGGCGTTCTCAGGGCGAATGTAACATAAACTACCTTCTGAGGAGGAGATGTGAGGGTGTGAGGCTCTCGCTCACTCCGACAGCAGCTGAAAAAACAGCCGTGATTGGCAGATACGATGGGAGTGGATTCAAAACACATGTTGGACATCAACCCTCGCGTTCAAATCCTTGTTATAGTCCCTGCTCTCACCCCCCAAACACACACACACACACACACACACAAACAACACAGACTATGTTGTTTAGCAACCAGTCTAATTTTACGCAGCCCATTGATTCATTGAATGAGCCAAAAAAAACAACATGGAACATAAAACATCATGAAAGCAGAATAGCCCTCAGACAACGGTAACTCTGCCAAGGCCCTGGAACAGTTTCCTTCAATTCAATCATGCAACACAAAATCACACACACAAATATAAATATCAGTCGGCAGAATGAGTCTGATTGTTTTCAGAGACATTCATTAAATATTCTCAGGGGAGGAACTGGGTCCTAACCAAAATATGATCGTTTCTGTTCCACATCCATCCGAGTGCAGTGTCACACACTCACGAGTGCAAGCGTACGTCGGGTGTCACAGTTCAGCAATGTTGAACTCCTCATATACAGCCACAATGTGGCCTCGCTGATTTGCCACAGAAACCAAACATTTTACCCCCTCGCACAAACACACACTGGGAGTAAACAAGTCGAGGCTTTGCCGCTGCTTTAACACTTCAATTGGATTTTCACATTATAATCCATAAAGTATTCTTTGTGGATTTTAAAGGTTTGAAAATGTCAAGATGAAAGCAAGTGAAAATAATCCAAACTCTGCCCCCTGTTTCAGATATGCACCTTTTTTGATCGTTTGGCAAAATAATTGGCAATAAATCAGTGGGGTTCTTTTCTTTTTATAGATCATGGTCAGTGAGTGTGAAGGTGGCTGCATGAGCGAGGAGCACGTTACTTCAACGCCACGGGTGTCGCCATTTTTGAAGAGTCATCTAATGCTTCTTTATTGAAAGCTTTAAGAGGTATTATTGGATTCTCTTTGAATTTTAAATGGTTTCTGTTTTGAGACAGATTATCCGTCCATCATGATAATCCTTAATTAGGGAAACGATAGCAAAAGCACAGTGTATGTCATTTATTTCTAAAGCCATAACTCCTCCTAATTGTATTCTCTTTTTTAAATGATCTTAAAAGATTCTATTTTGACATTCCCCACAGGCCAGACACAGGTATTCCACTAACAGTCAATTTCACGAACCGAAAACAGCAGGAGTCGTGTCTCGGGCCTGATGAGACAAAATAAATGCCCTCCATCTGTGAGTAGGCTCAGTGGGCAAATCTGTCAGATTGCATTTGGGATGCTCACAGTCCTTACTGTGTGTGTGTGTGTATGCGTGTGTGTGTGTGTGTGTGTGTGTGTGTGTGTGTGCATTTGTCATAGTGCAGAGGTTTGATTCCTCACTGACATCATGTGGCTCGCTGTTACCATGTGCGCCGGCCGAACGGAGCATGCTCGGGCCTCGCAGCTCTCCCTGGCTGAACCGTCTCTCCCCCTCATCGTCAAGAGGATGAGGTAAGTGCTAAAAGCCAGCTGAGAGGACGGCTGCAGAGCGGCCAGATGACGGCCATTGTTTGGTTTTGCTTTCATTATGAAGAACACCAGATAAAACACTACCTCTCCAATTAAACCAGTTGCCCGAGTCCGTTCTTGTAAGAGTCGGCCCAGCACCGGTGATACTGACACCCGGGCACCAGAATAGAAACCTCTGACATCTCTGCAAGCTATTATTATCAAGTTGTGAGTTCAACAGAGTTTAACCTGGATGCTGATTGGTTAAAGGCCACCAGGGGGGGGGACGGCTGACACGCAGCCCTTTGACTCGTGTGACACCATGATGTGATCCTACAGTATTCTCCAACAGAGCTGTCAGCATCAAATCAACACACCCTCACTTTAAAGTGTCCTCCTGAGAGTGGAGCACCAACCGCCCACCTCCCACTCCCACCGCGCTCTGTCTGTCACACACCACTATTTTCCCTTGGCAGATGAAAAGAGAATCAAAACCCGCGCGGAAGAGAAATATTCCTCTTTGATTTTTGCACACACCACGGCTGAGGTATATTTAGAGATGTGTTGGCATTGGAACTGCCTTCCACAATTATATGAACCTGCACGTGGGCTTATTTATAGCGCGTTCCCTCGTTCCGGCTGAGGGAATAGTATTTGAAAACGAACGACGTCGGGGATGGAGAGAAAAAAAAGAGGAGGGAGCAGAAACAGGCTCGGTAATGAAGATAAACAAAAAGCAGAGGAGGAAACAAAAAGCTGCCGGCTGACTCAGTTTCCAATATGACAACTTGCATGGCTGCATGCACATCTGAATCTCAGGGGCTTATGCCGCGCTGTCAAACCCACCGCTTTCCAACCCACCACTCGCACACCGGAAACGTGACTTACTACGCTCCGGTTCAGGCAGCTATATTTATGCACCTTTGAGGGGAAAGAGGAATTCATAAAATCAACATGTGTGTGTGTGTGTGTGTGTGTGTGTGTGTGTGTGGGAGGGCTGGCGATGCTTGAATCCGGATGGATGTCAAAAGCATCGCACAGCTTTGTAACTACAAGTGCAAATCCCAAATTAGATTAGGTTCCACTCAGTCAGTCGTGTTATCATAAATAAGCAAGAATAACCTTTCAGCAAGGGCATCACCGCCGATGAATTAGGAGTGACGACTTCATGGACCCACGTTCAAGCGGCTGCAGAGTTCGTTTTTTTCCCCTTTTTTCCTCTCTAAGAACTTTAACATTAAACTGACTCAGGCTGCCTGTCGGTGACCAGCCTACCCCCCCACCCCCAAAAAAACATGGTGGAAGAGCATCCGCCAATCAGACGTCAGAGAGTCAGCAGACCCGACAGGAATCAGAGCGTGGGGGCCACAAGCGACGTCTGGAGCGAGAGTTTTCACTTCAGGGGAGCTGCACCCAGAGAAGCTCACAGCCTCCGTCAGCCAGGAAGGAATGGAGGTAATATAAACATGAGATAAGGTTACCCAGGTTAGGTGCAGTCAGATAATCCTAATCTGATAATATCCTGCACCTCCAGATGTGAAGCTCACAGGATCCCGGGATGTCAATCTGTTGTCACCGGGAAGAAAGAAGACATGCTTAATGTAGTGTGCTAAGTGATATTCCCCGTGGATCTATGCTGTCAATTTAAATTGGTTTCTGGTTCAACTCAAAGGTTCACTGACTCGATTTACCCCCCCCCCCACAACTCACACAGCCCCCCCACCCACTCACCATCCACCCTCCTTCTCATCCCCTGGATACTGTAGTATCCAGGATTTTGTCCATGAGTGGGGAGGGGATGGCAATGCATGACAAAATTCACACTCCTTCACATCCTACACACACACACACACACACACACACACAAACACTGGGCAGCAATGGCTCAATGGCTAGAGCAGGAGGCAATGGTCCTTAGTTTGAATCCCACCCTGACCCCAATGCAGTGTCACTGGCCCCCGACCCCTAACTCTGAATGGTCCGACAAATACCCTCAACCCAGATAAGCGGTTGGAAATGATTGTCACACACACATGGACACACAACCATCCAGGACACACAGCTCCTCACACTGATGGTACAAACACACACAAACACATGGGTTGCGTCTCAGTTGAGTAAATACACCTGAGCCCTGTTTACGACACAACAGCACAACTAACCTGTTGCATTGAGCCTCAGTGCAACTCAGCCAATGTGTCTTAAAGTGCCTGGCACTGACTTAAAGGTTCATTGTGTAGGATTCAGTGTCATCCGACCCTTCCCTCCCAGGTGTGTGGTAGATTCTGAATACAGTTTGTCCATTCTGGGCCACTTGTGAAATCACCAAGATAAGATTTTGGTTACATTTTGTCTGTCAGTTTTACAGACTGAACCTTTATGCATCAGCGCTACCCCAGAGAGCATGCATTTCAATATAGGTTCTATGTCACGTCATTCTATAAGATCAGTGTCATATCTAATTATTTTACAATAAATGTTTCTATCATGCTGAGATGGTGTAAATGAAACAAATATTTTGTTGATCTGATGTAATTACATTCAGTTAAACTTGTACCTAAAATATCTAACATTTGAGTCTTGAGTCATTCTTATTTGTCCTTTGTTCTCCTGCTCTGACAGCAGCACTTAGGTTGTATGGGCACTCTGTGCACGTAGGAGGTGTTTCTAATCAACAATACCATGCTCCACAGCAGGGGGCGATCTCTGCAGGGAACACTTTTTAAAGATGCTGCTAAAATGTCTCATCCCATCTTTGGGTTTCATTCTACTTCCTGTTCAAGCTAATGTCAACAATAAGATGGAATTGTGAGTTGGAAATGTGATGAAATTCACATCTGCTGGGGGGTGGGGGACCTGACCAATCAGAGACTGGGCCAGCTGACCATTCAGAGCAGTCGGGCCGTTTTTCTGTGAGGGGAGGGGCAGGAGCATGTCAGGGAGAGAGTGAAATCAGGTAAGAGATGTGAACATGTGAGGACCAATCTTCAACTCCACCAAAGTTTCTCCTCCTGTCTGACTTCACCTCTGTTACTAGGCAACCACAGTCAAAGAGCGACACCGATCACTAGCTCCTCATCTCCGTTTGGCCTTTGACGTCCATGTGGCCCTCTGAGGACGCAGCCCCCTGAACCCGCACATACTCATACACATATGTGGTCACATGGGGTCACGATGTCCTTTTTTTTCTCCATCTGCTTCCCTTCGACCCCCCCCCTCACCCCCAATCATCTCCTCTCTCATGAGTGCATTTTGTGAGAGTATTTTTAGGCCAGTTAACCCCAGTGGGAACCTCTTGTGTTAACACCCCATTGGAGGTCCAACAGTGCCACGCACGCTCTTCCAACTGCCTCTCAGATCCCCTTACATCTGCAAGCGAGAGAGGAACCTGGAGCACATGTCTCCCCAACAACTCCCCCATCCCTCCCCCCCACCTCACCCCCACCCCCACCTCAAAAAAAACAAACACAAACAAAGTAAATAAATGTGGAGCACGACTGTAGTGTCACTCAGATTCACCCGCATCTCCCAAATGTGTGCACATGCCAGCTTCTCTTTGGAGGTTGAGGCAGCGTGCGAGGCGAGCGTGTTGAAGTGCAGCGGAGCGGAAAGGTCTTGCTTGCTGCTGCGTGTGTGAGTGTGTGTGTGTGTGTGTGTGCTCTTGTGTGTGTGTGTGTGTGTGTGTGAGAGAGCAGACCAGCAGTCAAAAGAGTGTGTGTAACGAAGAGAGAGAGAGGATTCCTCTTCCTCTTCTTCTTACTCGTTCCCCAGCCGTCTGTCTTACAAAAACAATCCGTGTCAGAGAGTCTTTACCCTGCACTGTAAGTCATAAATCTTGGCTCTTTGTGGCTCCACCGCTTGTTGTTGTATTTTACTACACCTGTCAGCCCTTAACTAAACACACATCAATCAGTGAAAGCACATTTCATCACCCGCACATTTTCTACAGCTGCTGTTCCCCATCCTGCTTCCATGATTTCGGGAAAGTCTGTACAATTAAACATTCATACAAAGTCAGATATAAATAGCTGGTTAAGAACAGAGGGCAGATTGTTGACGGGCTAACGGCACTAACAATTTGGACAACGCTCCACACTTTTTTCTTTCAAAAAAAATGAGAGAAAGTCACAGCATGCGGGTTGAAGGAGAGGGGTTTTGCTGATCGACAGGACACAAAGGCATCAACTACAGCGAGACAGCTCTCGTGTGACTGGCCGAGCCAGTCGCTCCAATTAGAGCGGAGGAACGGTGACGCGGGGTCTGCAATCAGTGCAGTGTGTACAGTCTGCCAGCATGAGGAGGACGTGAACAGGCCATTTACCCCTCATCGCCTGTTCACAACCAGTGGACTGTGTCTTTCTTTTTTCTTTTTGGAAAGCAGATAATCAAATTATTCTTCTGGCTCCCAAACTTCTTGCCAAACTGCTTTTGGCTGCCACACAGGGGAAGTTATGTAATGTATTTCAAATTGTAATTAAAAGCTCATTATTCCAAACACTTGGTGACCTAATCCCTCCGCCTAATTCTGCGTGTTCTCATTAGCATCATGTTGCGATCCTTGGGTTCAGCCTCTTTGTCAGGGGGCTGTCCCTGACTTTCATCGCAGCTGTTTGATCATCAATGTATGTACTAGATGGGAGGCCGGTCGTGTTCCCGCGTGGCGGGATGAACCCCCTCCCCCCCCCCCTCACAACACAGCTCTGTTCTTACTGGGGGAACCAGAACATCATGGGGCTTGATCATAAAATCAAGGTAAAACAAGTGGCGTTCTTCTGATATTTTTATGATTCTTGTAACTGGATAGTAAGATTTTTTAAGTCTCAACAAACCCCCGCAAGGCCTCGGTCTATGTTTTAGCACCCAAACTGTTTCTGTGACTGATCCTTTTATTTTTTTTGTCTCTGGATGGATAAACTTTTTTTCTATTTCTCACCACCAGCAGACTTTTGGAGTCAAAAAGATGTAATCAGTTTTATTACGGAGAGAAACAGACACCAACACACGTCATTTGAAACAAAAGATGCGACTCATAATTGGATTTTGTTTCCAGGCTGAAGATTGTTAGAGGAGGTGGAAGAGGAGAGGAGCTCGTGTGTGGTATGTGTGTGTGTGTTGTGTGTGTGTGTGTGTGTGTGTATTTAACAGTTCAACATTTCACATAATCCCCCCCCCCACTATAAAATCTAAAAATGAATCAAACTTGGTGGAGCATTAATAAATAGAGGAGGCGTTTTAAAGCTGGAAGTTAAAACTTTGTGTAACTCTGGAATAAAGTGTGTTTGCTGCCTCTTTGAATTTATGATAAAACCATGACAGTTTTTTTCTGTTACTGAAGAACAGGCACTAAGAATTCACTTAATTAAATTTGACAGTTTGCTGTAACATTTCCTGTAAGTATAGCAGAAATGTTGGGCTGAGAGGAGGTGCATTTCATCACATATGATTTCAACTTTTTAATTTAACGGAGGAACAATTTTAAATGAGCCTTTAAAGGACACTTTTATGATCTAATGCAAAAGCAGCACATGAGAACTGAAAATGACTGATCAATAGAGTACCTTCAATTTCTATTCCCGATACAAAGATCTACACGTGAACAGAATTTAGCTTGTTTACATCAACAACTTGTCAAAAATGTATCAAAACAAATACCCGATAGACTTGGGAGGAATGTCTCTACATATCACATATCACATGTGAAATATAGAAATTTTGATATTTTGATGTAACTAGTGAAAGGGTCAGTCCATTTTGATCATTATCAAGACAAATGTCACAATTTGACTATACTTATGTTTGAAAACAGAATAGATAACAGTTGTTTAGACCAAACAAAAACATAAACATTTTATAACTCTGAGGCGTATCCATCATGTCTCATCCCGCCCCAGAGTGCACAGTGTAAAAGCTACATACTGAGCCTTTATGATACTGCTGTGGTGGACAATAACATCGGGATGATTATTGGATTTGTTTTACTGCCCCTCCTCTGAGCAGGCGGAAGCATAAAGGTATCTCTCTCAAATAACTTCTCGTCTTCTTTTGCCTTGAAGAAATTCACTGGCTGAAGTGACCGAAGAAGAAGAACAAGAACAAGAAGAAGAACAACAACAAGTGTGTGAGGCTGTGTTTGTCTGTGCACCAGAGGACACTGAGGCAGCAACTCAACACAGCTCCTCTCACCTTGGCAGCTCATGGCATGGTCCTGATACAAAAGAGAGCGGGGGTGATTTATCTGTGATGAGCAAACCAAGGGTAAATGCAGGCACTGGGAGGTCGGGGTGTGTGTTGTGGTTATTATTTATGAAGAAGTGTGAAGGCTGAGGAGGAGACTCCATCTCACCCAGATGGGACTGGAAGGGCTGGAGGTGGGATGGGGTGGGGGCGAGGGGTAAGGGGTGAGGGTTAAGGGGTGGGGGTGGGGGCGGTGGGGTCCCTTCAAATGGCAGCCTGATCTCCAAGCAGAGGTCACGCGCTACATGTTTGATTACATAATTTGAGTTGTGAAAGGAGAGGGGACGGCGGGACACCGAGGGTCACTGAACCTAATGGTTCTCTATTGTTTCGAATGGATGGGGCCACTTTTAATCCGATTACACTCTGCATAAAAACAGATTCCATCACATAACGATCACAACTTTGATCCCTCTTCTCTGTAGACACACTTGCATCCTTAAAGTTTGATTCCCCACCTTCATGGCTTATTCATTGCTTTATCTAATCCAGCACACACGTGTGCCTCCATCACCTGTCCGCCTCTCACCTGCATTCCTCAGCTTCTTGTTCCTGTACACGGAGAGGATGACGAGCACGTTGCCCAGTATGTCCACCACGATGGTGAAGATCAGCACGCTGGCCAGCGCAGTGGAGCCTCCGCTGGAGGCGGAGGAGCCGAGTCCGCAGTCCGACGCGTTCTGGGACAGACAGTCCGACGCGTTCGCATCTCCGACCTCCACATCCATGTCCCCTCAGGGCGCAGCGGCCACCATGCTGGGAGCTCCCCCGGTGCTCGGCTCAGGTGGAGAGAGTAATCCGAATATAGACCCACAGAGGCAGGAGGCCGGGAGGAACCGGTTGGAACTTCTCCTGGAAGGAGCGCACCCTCCTCCGCCCGTGGAGGACGCCGGCAGTCGCGGAGCCTGGATCAGAGGGACATTTTACGCACGCGGGGCAAGTGGAGGAGCGGGGTGGTGGGGTGATGGAAGCGGCCGCGAGCTCGAGTTTTTCCTCCGCGGGGTCCTCAGGAGTGCTCCATGTCCGCCAGGGGGGCTCGTCCAGGAGGCATGCGTGCGCTCCCTGTGCGTAATGGAAGTGTGAGGGTGCGAGGCGCATCCACGGATCAGCCCAGAACCCCGCACCGGCTCATGTGTACTCCAATAAAACTATATCGAGCATGTCCACGGCCAGATGTGAGACTTTAAGCCGTGCCAGCACCAAGAATAGTGCGCAGTGTTTGCGCCCTGAGCCTCCTCCGCGCGCAAATGTCAGTGAAAATAGACATAGATAAATAAGTAAAGAAAGAAAGAAAAAAAGAAATATCCTGGCTGGGTGAGGAGCTGTGGGAGGTCGAGGTTCTGAGTAGATATATTTTTGATATCTGGAGCTTTACACCAAAAACAGCTGCCATTAATAAGTGGCTCCAGTTTCCCACTGAGCTCCAGATTCTCCTGCGCATAGAAATGGCGCCTTCATGTGTCCAGCTGACACTCTTACAGAGGGGAGAACACACACACGCGCACACACACACACACACACACACACACACACACACACACACACACACACACATTCCCTAGCCCCTTACCCTAACCATCCCAACTAATTTCCTAACCTTAACCTTTATCTTAAAGGTGCAGTTTGTAAGATTTTGATCATTTTTGTCATTTATAAAAATATTACAAAACAATTACATACTGACATTTTATGTATTTAATGTATATTTACATGAGGGGCGGGTCCTCTCTACGTGACCCGCCATGTTTTTACAGTAGCCCAGAGAAACATCTTTTGAGTTTTAATGACAATTGAAGTCGACCATCGGTTCTCCTGCAGGTTCAGAAGGGTGAGGGTGAGGTGATGGATACAACATGCAACTTCACCTCTAGATGTCACCAAATCTTGCACACTGCATCTTAACTGCACTCTAACCTTAACCCTAAAACAAAGTCTTAACCGTTAAACACACAGACAAACTTTGAGGGCACTTTTTTTACATAATATACAGAGCCAATCACCCACCATCTGCCTATAACCCTTATCTTTACCTTAACCTTATTCTGACTCTAACCCTCAAACCAAGTCTTAACCTTCAAACACCTCATTAAAAAGTGGGGACTTTTCAAAAATGTCCTCATTCTGTGGCTCTGTGGTCCCCACAAAGGTATAAATGCAAATACACACACACACACACACACACACACACACACACACACACACACACACACACACACACACACACAAGAACAACTAGTTAATATTTCACCACTAATTATAAATTGTGCATTGGTGCTGTTACATAAAAAGTCCACAATCTGTCAGGTGGGACGTCTGAAAGCATAAACAACATCTAAAATACTTATGAAGAGGAAACACACTGACAGATTCAAGTTGTTTGGAATTTTATATGAAGCACTTTGGATCTCAAGGAGCCGCTGTGGTCTCACTCTCAGATTATAGACACAGCAGATTATTAGTTCCATCAGTATAGTTCATCTAATGATGTGTAAAACGGTGAAGGTTTGGATTATGCCCCCTCACGTCTTTCCAAAGCTAAGGCCGCGTCTCCACATGTCTTACCCAAGCAACAATCCCAAATCCCAAAGTTATGACGTCTCCAGTTGTTTGTTTACATTGAGTTGCTGTGGTTATTGTCGATTACAGACAACAGTAATGGCACGGCGAGGGCCATCATAGTTTTTTACTGCTGATATTTGTATAAAATGTTTGGATTTAGATCGACACAGATATCCTTTATTCACAACAGCTGCTATTTTGTTTACACTGCCTGGTCCCTTCTATGCGCCTGCCGGAGGTTGTTCAACTTACTGTAGATCATCCAAGCCTAATGGAATGAAATGATAGAGGGATGCCATCATTTACAGCTAAGCAATCAAGCTCATTTCATCCGGCATACAATGTAGAAATGTGAGAATAAACATGTTCACATACAATGCAAAAATCTCCTCTCTATTGTTTTAGTCTGTAAATGTGAAATGTTCTTATCAGGCATGTTTTTACAGAGAGAGAGAGAGAGAGAGAGAGAGAGAGAGAGAGAGAGAGATTTACGGCTGTTGTTGTAATCACAGTCAGATTTAAAGCTAATAAAAACCATGACCACAAGTATAAAGTGAGGCCTTGTGAGTTGGTAATAAAATCATTGTTTCTGGCTGCACTTGAAGTTTGATAATGAAGTGTGCGAGGTGTTATTGCTTTACCTCTCTGGACTCACTGGGTGGAAACTGAAGGAGCTAACCTTCTAAAGTGGTGGTGGACCTCACTTCGACTCAGATGTTGAATTAACCACGTGAGCACAATACTCCATTCTCTTAAAGCACCGTCATGTTTACGTTTCTATGAACAAACGTTCCATTAAACTCTGTCTCACAGAAAGAGTTAAGTGTGTGCCCAGGCTGTATTTGTACTTATTCAGAGTGAAGAACATTTTTGAAAGTTTTAAGCTCTGCCTCGTGGTCATTTGCCTTGGCCAACCACAGCTACAGGGAACATCATCACAATCTCCCCCTCTGTTACTGCTGCTGCAGAGGGACTTTTTTCGTGGAACGTCATGACAACACAGTGAAACCTACCTTTGACCTGCAGGTTATGAAATACATTCCTCGGTCTCTCCGGCCAAACGCTTGTCCCTTGAATTCCTGAGTTATGATAGAACTGACCTTTACCCTTTCAACCAATTCCCCGGCATTGGTCCTCATCACAGAGTGTATCTGTGCTGACCACACGCCACCTGTCGCCACACAGGAAGATGATGCAACTATCCCTCTGGTTTCAGTCCGTCCGTGTTGATGTTTACTAATATATCAACATATATTGACCAATATGATAACAAATTAAATAATTTGTGAATCTGACACAAACAAACACTCTACAATACTCAAAAAGATAATTCAACCACAATCCTCCACATGCAAGTGGATTAACTGCTCTTTATGCAAAGTCATGTTGCACTGGGACGACACCCAGTGGGACTCATGACTCCACCAAAGCCAGTCACACTCCAATTCCATTCAAATGCATTGGATTTCACATGAAATAAGTCAAACTGCGACTAACCTCAGATCCTTATCAACAAAAACTATTCTATGAGCTCTTCCTTCACACATTCCATATCATTCCCATAAGTTCCATTAAAAGTAAGTCTAAACCCCTAAACCAACCAACAAACAGACACACACCTGGCCAGAGATGGAAACACAACGAAGATGACAGCTCGCGGTGTAATGCCAGAGTGAAATGGTTCATTTACAATGTAGAATAAAAACAATAAACTGTAGCTTCCTGGCCAGTGTAGGTTTACTCTGTGTTTGTGTCAGAGCTTCTCAGTTTGAGAACAAGAACACAAACAAACCCAGTGACACAAGCTGAGCAGCACCAAGCCACACACAGGACATAATAAACAACTAATGTTTGTAAAATGGCGGTAAATATGGGACTTACATGCTCAGGCTGAAGATAAACAGTACTGTAGGTTCACTTTCCACTTCCCGTTTCCTGTTTCAACCCTACTTCCGGTTTCAGCCCTCGGGAAGGCGGGACTTAGGTTCTCCACCAATGGGGTGACACCTGAACGCTCGGTCTCTGTTCCCCTGCTTAATATGTGACGTAAACGGTTTTGAGACTATGCAAATGTGAGGTCAGTGAAATTTAATCTGTGCAGTTTAAACCAATTTACTGTGATTTACAGTGATTTAGAAGTGGACATCTTTTGATAAGGCCAGCTGTAATCAAATATTTTACTATTGTTATCAATTGTATTAAATTATGACCAGCATTCTGTAACCAATTTCTTTCTAAGATAGTATAACCCAACCCTAACCAGAATCTCTGCCTAAATTCAATTATTTACCCAAATATCCTTTTCAAATCTACATCATCCAATTCTCTAGCCACAATTCTATAACCAAAGTCTCACGTCTGACCAGAACTCTGCAACCTGACAATAACCAGGCTTTTATTATGACTCATCTCTATTCTGATACCTGATTGGCTCAGTTCAACTTACTCAACAGCGCCATCCACCACATGACATTTTTGATTCAGCAGAGCAGGGCAGAATGACATAACAGACTTTATCATCTAACAGTAACAGGAAGAAGCAGCCGCCATTGTGGCTCTGTGCGTGCGTGTGTGTCTATGTGTGTTTGGCTCCATCAATTTGAAAGGATCCATCGAGCACAGAGTCGCCCGCAGCGAAGTCTCGTCAAAGCACATTACACGTTTTTTAAAATCCCAGCCACACTTTGTGCAGCTGTCTGAAACGTCTCAGCGTCACATGTCAGCTCCAGTTATGATAAACTTCCATCTCTTTTATTTCTGCAGAAAGAGAGAGAGAGGAAGGAAATCTCTGTTCCCTGTCCCGGTGGACCAGGAAATTCAATATCCTCCAACTGAGGCTTCACTTTCCCCCATCCTGTTGCTTCTTTATTGCAGCATCGCGGGTTTGTCGGCTCCGCAGTCTGAAGGCAACGTGACTGGGAAGAAGAAGAAGAAGAAGACGAAGAAGAAGAGGAAACCTGGTGTTTTATTTACTTATCGTCCAGTTGCCTTTAAATCTGCCTTTTATTGGATCATAAAATACCTGAATTGAAGCTCTTTAAAGACATAAGAAGTGTTTGGCTTGTTTAACTCTACAAGGATATTTTCTAATTTGCTGTTTACTTTGTCTATAAACTGTGATTTCTGCTGTAAAACCAGTGCCATCTAATTTCCAGGAACCTATTTTTTTAATGTGGGACAATAAATCTTTAAACTTCCTCCCATCATTGTCTATATCTATAAAAACAAGTATAAAACTCTGAATCACAGCAGATGTTCTAACTTGTCCTTACTTATCTGAAAATAAATCACATTGAATAACTGTGTTACCTAAGAAAAAGCGGTCATGTTTTTATCGGCGCACCAATTATTTGTCCATTATCTGGCAAAATGACGCAACAACCACAGCGCCGCTTAAACAGGAAGGGTGTGTTATTGTCAGGAAGCAGCCAAAACGACTCATTACCCTGCAGCACTGGGACAGTGGGCACTTTTACAGTCAACGTTTTAAAGATATATATCATGTGACAATGTAGAAAAACATACAATGATCCGACTCATAGCCACGATTGTGTGCAGTTTGATGCGGCTCCAGATATGAACGTGGGTCAGCGAGCACATCCGGGAACGGTTCCTTCGGTACTGCCAGCTGTACTCATTAGGTGCACCCTTTCAACTCTGTCACAGCCCGGCTCATGGGCCGCGTCAGAGTAGCGAGACGCACACAAAATGTAAACACAAACGTATCAATGCTCAGACACATATCCCAATGAGAGAAAAGAGAGGAGGACGGTGGAGCGGCACGATCGGGTGACCGTGCAGCCGGCTGCACACCTGTGGCTGCTAACCGCTCAATCAACTGCAGGAGAGAGGAACACTGCCCAGGTGTTTCCAGTCGCTCTGATTGCTGTGATCAGCCTCATCACGCCCAGGACCTGCAGAAACCAGCACCGGGCGCCAGGACACAAGGCCTCGGTGATGAACAACGATGAGCTAATCACATGGGAGCAACTCAGGCAGGCAACAGACGACATCATCTACTATTAGTACTGCTATTCTTCTAAGGGCAAACTGGGTCTAAGAGACGAGCATGGTGCATCTAATACAGTGGCCCCCAATAACATCCGGCCATGTGACCCAGTGACCCATTTAGCATCTGCTGCATCTGTCAGCGGCTGACCGTTTTAGTTTGAAATCTCGTTCATCGGAAAATGGCAGGATGTTGTATGAATGGACACGCAAAAGGTCAGGTGACCTGACCTTCACCACTGACTCGCGTGTGTCAGGGCACAGTGATGCAGCTCGTACGATGAAGGGACCCCGGTCCATGATAACGTAAAGTATTCAACACTCTTTTGTTCACCCACATTCACACGGAGGATCCGTGTCATCAGCACTTTCTCACAAAACTGCTGACGCAGCTCTTGTGATCGTAAGTAAGTCGGGTTGGCTTGTAGTGAACACGGGCGACTGGAATCAACAGTCCACTCGACGACAGCCTGCGAAATAGACCCCGGCTGTCACCCATTATAAATAATGCTCATTAACTGGGATATTTCAGTGTCCGTGTGACTCACCGTTCCAAATGTGACTTGAGACAAACCCTCACCTCACAGGCAGAGGCGCCTCTGTTTGTTGTGACTCGTATCTGTGTGGCTTATCTGTGCCGTCAGAGATATGCCGTCTGCAGACAGGGACCTGTTGTTTATGAGCCACGGGGGGGAGAAGGAGTAGGGAGAGGCGGCCGAGGAAGAGCAGATGTTAATATTACCCTTATAGAATGTCTTTGAGTGACGTACGGTAATAAAAGGCTGATGTTGATGGCAAAGACGGGGGGGGGGGGGGGGGGTCGGTCCGGGGGGGGGGGGGGGGGGGGGGGGGGGGGGGTTCAGTCCGTGAGAGTGTTTTGACGCACGAGGCTGCAACATAAAGAGTGGAAAGGGTGGAGGGTCTGAAAACGCTGCGTGACCTGCTTTTGTCTGAACAGAGGATTTAGGAGAAATGCATTGACCTCCATTACAGACCTCTCACCCCCTTGTGGAAGATATTAACTCTGATGCTCATATTTATCCTGATATTCAGAATTTTAATTAAATATGGGATATTTGTCAGTATAGGAGAAGTGGATATTACAAATGCACATTTAATGGAATTGAACTGGGTCAAGAGAAGTAAATCGGATACATCTCCACTTCCTCCCATTATTATTAAGTAATAAAAATAAACAATGCTGATTACAGTGTTGAATTATGAATGCCGCCATCTTGGAATCTTCACAGTGAAAACTTGTTACCAGCCAATCAAAAGTCAGGATAAACAATTGAGTCCTAAATGAGAGAAAGAACATATCTAGAGTTTACTTTGATTTTGTTATAATAAATGCAGTAGTACTGCAGTTGGCCACCGGGTGGCAACCAAGACCATTTGGCTTTACTGTGTATTGTGATAAAGGAGACAGCAGCATCCTGAGGACTGTAAATTAGATTTTTGCAGCATATAAAGATAAAATAACATGTAGTTGGATATAATGCAAAGAATTATATACTTTAAAATGACAGCATCACTATTGATGCTGTCATTTTAAAGTATATTTACTTTTATTTTAACCCTACTTTAACCCTAACTTGTTTTCACTCTAAACCAACAACTCTCACTGTCATTATTATCATTATTAATGGAAATAACGATAATAATAATAAAGATAAAAATAATAATAGAATGTGGAGACATCTTGAATCACACATGAAACACATTTATTAATCTGTCAATGTGCAAAAACCACATTCTTCAATTGATTCCTCTCAGACACTCTCTCCACACACACGTCACTTACAGCCACTCATGTCCCTCCACTTACTGTTACACCCTTTGTTGCATATTATACTCTGTATGCCGCCCTTGCCACACACTCTCAGCACTGCACATAGAAATATGGCTACTGTTGTTAGCGTAAATTACTCAGACACACAATGTGACACAATCTAAGGCACTAGAAGTCGTAGAAGGGGGTCTGAAGCACAATGTGAGGGGGGGGGGCAAATGTTCGCAGCAGGAATATTCTTCTCGGCAAAGACATAGAAAATACAAAATAGGTGCACGGGATTCATCTTGTCGTCTTCTTCTTCAGCCAAAATATAGAAGCTCACTTTCAGTCTGTGTATCACAATGAGCTTCAATTGTCCCAGTTCTGTACACGAAGACGTCCACATCGCACTCACCCATACACAATATATGGATACATAGGCACAGTTACATCCAGGTGTGGCTGTTCTCTGGTCAGGGTTCAGCTCCGTGTCCGACAGACCCTGAGAAGGAGAACCAGGGGGGGCGTCGCAGCCCCTCAAATCTGAGCGTCTGGGCCGTTACGGCCGATACGTCTTGATGACGTCTTTGATGGGCCTCCTGCATATGGGGCAGCAGGCGTTGATCTGCCTCTTCAGCTTCAGGCCGCAGTCGTTGCACAGACACATGTGTCCGCAGGTGTAGATGACAGTGTCCACCTCCTGGTCGAAGCAAATGGTGCACTCTCCGTTTTTGCCAGCAGAGGGCAGGTCGGGCGCGGGGAGCGTGGGGGAGACGGGCGGGCTGAGAGGGGAACTCGGAGCCGTCACTGCAGGAGGGGGGAGAAGACGGAGGAGTGGGTGAGAATGTGTGTGTGTGCAGAACTGCTGCATGTCTTGTTCTTGTGGTTACTGTGAGAGCGTGATTCAAGCACAAGCTCACCAAATCTGGAATTTGTATAACTTCACTAAGTCAGTTCATATAAGGCCTGCAAACACTTGAAGGTACAGTGTATGGTGATTTAGTGACACCTAGTGGTGAAGGAACGTGTTACAGATGAATAACCAATAACTTTCCCTCAGCATGGAGGAGAACCTATGGATGGCTTCAGTTATTTTTGATGTATAATTTCGGCCAATTGAAATTGAAATAGCAACTATGTATGACATACTGCACCTTTAACTGGCAACTTTGTAGCGATTATTGAACAACATAACATCACTAAATAGTAAGACGTGACCAACACAGATTGTGTTTATAAATGTGATGTCATGTGTCAGGTACAACCTTCTGATATATGATTTGTGGTCATTTTTCAAAATAAAAGCATTGGGTTTTAACATTACAGAATCTCAAATTGTTTTTTGGGTTTATTGATTTCATTGATCATTGCAGCTGTTTCAGTTTGATTTAGAGTAATGTTTCAGCAACTAAAATAAGATATTTTCTATTTTGTTTTTGTGAAAGTTGAAGAGATTGCAGTTTTCAAAGACAGGAATGTAATATAGAGAATGGATTCTAAACGAATACCTCTTGAGTTTTAAGTTAAGTGAAGGCCACATGTTCTACATGCAGGGGTGAGAGGGAATGCAATGTGAAACTACACCACTAGGTGTCACTTAACAATGTCCCTTCACAAGACAAATAAAAATACCAATTAATCATCTGATGGTGCCTTTTCTTTTCTGCTCTGTTCATTTAATAATCATTGCAGTTCAGGACTGTTATGAGGAAAAGAAGCTAATTTTCCATTTGAAAAGTTCAAACAAGAGAATCTTTGTTGACTCCCCGGAGAAACAAAGAGATCATTGATCATCAAATACTTTAAATTTCAGTCAACTGACAAATTGATTCACCGACTAATAAATGCAGCACTAGAATGAACCCTCTCTCGCTGGAAAGTCAAAATGTGAGATATGTGCTATAGCGAGACAAAAAAACTCTTTTCCCATGACTGCATTTACTAGAGGGGCCAACACAACCCCCCCCCACCCCCCCACCCCCCTCCTGTTGTGGCCCTGTGTGTGTTTTTGGACAAAAAAGTGCAGCGGTGAGCACGGAGTCAACGTTCAGGAACGTACCCAGAGAGGATTCAGAAGCCGAGGAGGATCTGTTGACGCTGAACGCCAGGTCTGAGTCACTGTCGTCTGCGCTGCTGCTCTGGGAGGTGCTGGGGGACGAGGAGGGAGGACTGGACTGCAGAGTTCCTGTGACACATGGACAAACACACATGAGCCCGGCCCCCAGACGTGAAGTTGCCATCCGCTCAAATCACCGCCTTGTCCTTGAACAGCAGGGATCTGACACTGCAGGCTGGATTAGATATGCATACTTGTGATTTTCTTTGAGGCGCCTGAGTCTGAGGATGATATTGTTGGATGAGGGAGCAGTGCGAGTGGGACGTGGGCTGCTGGGAGCTGATGTGGGAGTAGTGGGAGTAGCACAGATAGGTCACAGCTCAAAGCTGCGCAGACACACACTCAGCCTGCATTCCTTTAGTCTGGGAAAAAATAAATGTCAGGAGCTGCAGAGTCTTCAGATTAGGATGGATGTGTGGTGTGTGTGTGTGTGTGTGTGTGTGTGTGTGTGTGTGTGTGTGTGTGTGTGTGTGTGTGTGTGTGTGTGTGTGTGTGTATGTGTGTGTGTGTGTGTCCTTTTTGGGTATTTGTGATGTTAGCATTCAAGAATGTGGTAAATGACTTCGCGGTGAACTTATTTCGGATTTATCAGGCCGACAAGAAACATATATATATATATATATATATATATATATATATCTGCTTCTAGTGAAAGGAAAACACTAGCGTCCAGTAACTAACGGGACTTCTCTGCAGTGGGAAAGAGTTAGGACGAGGTTCACTCCCACTTTGAATGGCCCTGCAACCAACACAACACAACGGGTTCTAACTGGACAACATCCGGGGGGATGAGCTCATTTCTCCCTGCACAGATTCCAGTGCAATGATACAATGTCGTTATCATCTGACAGCCATTGCACTTTGCACTGAGATTAAAATTCCACAACAGTGTTCAACATGTCTTATTTCATTGTTTGGATCAGGTTTCCCCTGAACTGATAGGGGAGCTTCACCTGATGCAAGTCAAAGAAGTGTTTATGAGGCAGGTTACCATGGTAACCGACACTGGCCGACACTGAGCTCCACGGTGTTGTTTTTGTTTTGGCCTGACCATGAGACAATGAGGCGAGTGAGTTCACAAAAACAGCTCATTTTAATGTGAGAAGGCCACTGTCTGCATTACCCACAATGCAACTCAACCTCAAACAGTAACCCTCACATCCCATAATCTTCATCTAGTTTAACTCTGGTGGACTTTGACCTTTGACTTGGCACACACGACCCTCCTAGAACAACAGCTCACGTGGCCCTTTCTTCCACTCTCATCTCACCGTAACACACACATTTAAAAAATGTACAGTTTGGATTCAAAGTGAACAAATAAAGTTGAGCTGATGCGACAAAACACACTCTTACCCAGTATCCTGAGTCTGTTGATGGCGCCGTGCAGCGTGAAAAAGGCCCACAGGACCTGAGAGGAGTCCACGCACAGCAGCCGGCCCCGCCCCACTCCGTTCACGCCATGGTGCACCTCGCCGCTGGGCAGCAGGCTGAAGCTGAGCACGTCCCCAGAGCACGGCATGGGAAAGTCCCGGTGCACCACCCAGTACTCTTTGCGGTCCAGCAGCACCTCGGGGTCCGCCGGCAGGTCGCCGGCGTGCAGGCTCGCCGGGTCGCACGACGTCAGACCGAACAGCAGCGCGCCGAAGTAGGGCAGGCCCAGGTGGCCCACCTCCACGTACAAAGTCTCGCCCACGTGCAGCGGCCGGTCGCTGAAAACCAGAGTCCGACTGCTGTCCAGGAAGTGGATGCAGGCGGCCGAGCGGTCGGCGGAGAGGATGACGTCGGAGCCGCGGACGGGGTGAAAGTGCACGTCGTTGTCCAGCGGGGACGGCAGGCTCCGCGCCGCCCGCGGGATGCTGAAGCCGGTGGAGGCGGACGAGGAGGGCGTGGTGTTGGAGGAGGCGGAGGAGCAGCAGGGGATGAGCTGAGTGTAGTTGTTGAGCTGGAGGTTGGCCATCTTGGCGGCCGCCGTCTGGTTGTTCTCCAGCTGGTTGTTGCTGTAGTTGGCCGAGTCGTGGTTACTCTGGGGCAGGTAGGCACTGAGTCGGGCCGCGCTCAGGCAGCTGGAGCCCACGCTCTCGGCGAACGTGCTCTCTGTGTGGCGGAGAAGATGGCAAACATCATGTGATCTGTCACAAGCCAGATTATTTGACCATTTCATTGATTCGGCGACTGTAAATCCTGTCTGCTGTGGCCAAACGGGCCCGGACCTCTGACATCGGGGATATTTGCTCAGAGGCGACGGAGAACAAATGAGTTGGACCGCAGTTTATTTGCCATTCACTGGTTTACATGTCTCCCGCTCTTCCCTGGAATAAAACGGGTTCATAGTGGGGCTGAATCTCTATGTGATAAACATATCTGGCGCTAGAACCCCCACCCCCCCCCTCCCGCCCGCCGCCCCCACCCCCCAACCGCCACAGCTCCTGGGATCTGACCAAACATGGCCATCGCTCCTGTCTGACCCAACGTAAACACACCCAGAGAGGACGAGAGGGAGTCACAGGAGCAGAGAGGGGAGGAGGCGACAAAGCGCGGGAAGAAGATGGGGAGAGAAGCAGGGGAGGACGGTGAGGAGAGATTCCTCTCTACCTGCTCTGTGCTCTACAGACCTGTGAAGCTTCACGGGGAAAACTTGAAGTAGCCGTGTATGTGACCCGACATCCGTCATCTACACCTCTTGTCCTTTCGAGGGTCGTAGTGAACGGAGGCGGCCGACATCAGGGTGATATACTGACCACCATTACATCACAGAGCTGACACATGTACTCTGATCAATTTACAGTCTGCAATGAACTAAATGACACTCGGCATAGTCCTGGGCTGTGGGAGGACGGGAGAGGAAGCTCCATATGTGGAGTCTATAGGCAAGAGGCTGTTTATTGTTCTTCTGCTCCCAGTCAAACGGAGAGGGAGAGGGGCAGATTCAACGTTTCAGTCATCAGGTGCCAAGTTTATATGTGTTGATATGCAGATTATTTCATTTGGACCTAAAACCAACAGAAAGTATCGATGTTTGTGTTCTGGGCAGAATCGTTGATGATGGCTCGACCCAGATCTCAGACATTTCTGCCAATTGAAATGATCGAATTATTCCATTTGAATGTCTCATCCATTTTGGCTATTTGTGATGTCTTGTGTTGCGTAACGTCGGCCTCACATAAACTCATGATCCATTGCGTAAAGTTCCATTGCAAAACCTGTTCCTCTCACTTCCCCTTCCCTCACGGACAATCAGATTGTGCCTCTCAGCGGCGGCGGATCAACATTGTTCGCAGTTCTTGAGGTTCTTACCGAGCAGCGTCACCTCCTGCGTGATGCCGTAGATGTCTATGATGGCCCACAGTGGGCAGCCGATGCTGAGGCCACAGTGGAAGAGGATGGGCTCGCCGTCGTTAATGCTGTAGAAAACCCTGCCGTGGCGATCGGCCCAGAACGACAGGACGTTGTCCTTGGAGGCCAGTCTCTCGGGCAGGGCTTTGGCCCAGTAGCCCGGCCGGGTCACCAGGTCCGGGCAGGCGTACTTGGGGATGTCGGTGGCCACCAGTTCGCTGGGGTCCAGGCTGGTGAAGCCGAAGCGGAGGGCGCCGCTCCAGCCGGTGTGCACGCCGGTCAGACGGAGACGCACCTGAATGAGGAGGAGCAACATGAGTACACTCGCACTCCCTCCATCCTGCCCTTTTAAATACAGACGGAGAGATAAAACACACCTTCTCGTAGAGGTGCACGGGCCGGTGGCTGAACGTGATGCCGTTACAGAAGCTGTTCTTGCGGGTGGCTCGCCGCAGCTGCCCGTCCAACCGGATGTTCTTGCCTTTGGCGTGCGGGTGGAAGCGGGGCGACTCCACGTTGATGCTGACCGGCGGCGCCGACGTCCTCCTCTCCACACCGCTGTTGGGCAGGGTGTAGTACTGCCTGCTGGCCACCGGGCGGGGTTGCAGAGTTGCATCTAGGGGTGCAAACAAAGGCGACTCCATCAGTGTTTCAGGTTTCAAGTGGATGGAGTAAATCAGAGGGTGATGTGCACTGAGAGGAGCAGAGCTGCTTTTGTTGGAGGCGGAGGAAGATCTGAAATACTTCAGTCATTGAAAATGCTCTCTTTCAATAGAACCTCCAGACAAGAACATATTTCAAAGTTTCCATAATAAAAGAAAAAGTCACATTATTGAAGTGAATGCATTTTTGGGCCATTTGTGTTACAGTAAAACACCAGCAGACTGATGGTGACACACGAGGGGGAGCACAGCTGGAGGTGGAGCCAGATGAAACCACTTCATAAACAGGTTTATTTACAGAGGCAGCAGATAAAACGGAGGGGTCTTCGGATGATTAATGTGACAGGGGGAGAGAAGAAGAAGAAAACATGTTTTCAGTTCCCTGACTCCTAATCTCCATCTCTGATCACTGATTTTGGACGAGATACCGGATCATTTGAACATTTCACCGCGATGAAAACACGTGAGGGGGGCCTTTTTCTCTCCCTCTAACTGTTATTGAGTCATAGGCATCTGAAATGTCACAGTGAATACACTCTGCTGTTTGTGGGCGCAAATGTTGTATAATCATTAACAATGTCCTGCATTTTCAAAAGCCTGTTACATTATGTCAAATGACTCTAATCGGCTGGTTTATGCTCGTGTGGAGTCATCAGACAAGGTTAAAAAAGTTATGCTATTAGTGACACCAAAAAAGACACACACACACACACACACACACGACTCGTTTGCAAGTGGCCCATGGCAGTTGGTTTAGAGGGCAGAGGCCAGTTATGTAAAGGAGACCACAGTCGCACACACTTCCTTTCCCACACTGACACTATGAAGACGCTCTGTTCCTCCCAAAAAGCACATTAAACAGTCTCTTTTAGGATGAACACGCACACGGTTCCTCTCACCACAACCCTATGGGACGTTTATGTCACAGGAATGAAGCGAGGAGAAACCCACACGGCCGTGTACATATATAACCAGGAGACACAAGGCGAGACATTAAGCCTAATATTGGCAGCGTCGCAGGGGGAAAGAAAACACAACACAAACACACAAAAACAAATCTACAGGAAGTCGACAACAGACGTGACAAGTCTTGGTCTTATTTATGGGCTACATACACCCTTGGCCTACAGCATAAACAAACCCTGAATGGCCCTTTTCATGCCTCCACAGTTATCTTCAGAAGTGGGGAATGAATCACACGGTGGTCTTGTCAGCCCAGAGATGTCCGTATATTAAAAAGAAAAGGGGGGGTGGGGTGGGTGGGTGGCGGGGGGCTGATCTTTTGATCTTCACAGGAGTTAATGTCCTTGGGGAAAAAAAATTCCTTGATGAGCCTCGCCAAACCAATTAGCAAGGATCAGAAATCAAACAGGGCAGAAATGAGACTGGGATTGTTTCTGGTTGGGTTTGATATCAAGTCCAAGTGGTTGTGTAGCGTCAGGCTGGACCACATCCAGGTCTTAGACGGGGGCCGAGCTCCTCCTCCTCCTCTGGAGCTCCTCTGATTAGGTTTCTGTTTAAAATTCACCGTAAATACAATAACTCTGTGTAATGTTCCACAGCACATTTCCTAAATGAGACATTATCGCTGATTATATTCTAAACTATGAAGCAGCAGCAGCAGCAGCAGCAGCAGCAGCAGCAGCAGCGGCGGCGGTGGGAACATCTGTAACATCTCAGACGATCAGCGTGCGGCCGCAGCTCGGCTCTGCTTGCAGGACTTTGGAGCAGAATCTCGTGGAGGGCAAATCCTCGGGCTCTGAGCTCGACTACAGTGACAGTGATGTAGAGTGAGTCCGCAACAGTGACGACAGATATAGACACTTGCCATTATTAGCTGAGAGGTAGAGCACAATAGATCATAAAGCAGGGGACAGCTCACAGCTTAGTGGCCCCAGTGTATCAACGTTACTTTGAGGGTTAAGAGCCCATTGGCTAGAAACTGAAAAGGATCTTTAGAAAATATTTTGAACGTCTTTTCTGTCGTCTTATCACCGTAGAGCAGGGGTGTCAAACATGTGGCCCGTGGGCTGAGACCAGCCCACCAAGATGCAATGTGTAAAAAAAAATACATTTACTGGATTTTTTCAATAAAAGGGAAAGTAGTAGCCAACAAACTGCTCATGCTGGAAGTGGTTTGTAATGTTTTGTAAAAAGATAGTTCAGTAAAGGTGCCGTGTGCAAGATTTCGGTTATTTTTATTTCTTCTATATGTAGGATTCAGATTGCAAAACAATTACATATTGACATTTTTACAAATGTATAATCACCTCAGCGTTCACATTAATGAGCCCTTTAATGTATATTTATATCATGAGTGGGTCGCCATGTTTTTACAATAGCCTATAAGCGGACAAACGAAACACCCTTTGAGCTGTAATGACAACCGAGGGCCACCATAGGTTCTCCTGCGTGCTATGAAGGGAAGGGTGAGCTTACACACTGCACCTTTAAATGTGGACATTTTCAGAATGCACTGAATCAAAGGAAAAAAATGTGAGTAGTCAGTTATCGGTTATTATGCTATGCTTTTACTGGTCCCGCCCACTTAAGATGAAATTGGCGCTTATGTGGCCCTTGAACTAAAGTGGGTTTAACACCCCTGCCATATAGTTTTAGGGAGTGTTTTACGAATGGGAGACCATTCCACTATAACCTCGTCCTCATGCTTGGCGCCAAACACGTCCCGAGACAGGTTTGTGTCGTTTCCCCCACACGATCTTCAGGTGGCAGTAATTTGCAAGGTGAAGGTCAAGCCAGGGAAGGAAGGAAGACGAGCAGCTAAGCATGAATGCGATCCGTTTTGGAAACAGACAAAAAAATTGTTGCGCAAATGTTTTCTGTGGGTGTTTTCAAAAAGTGTAACGATGCACTCAGAGCATTTTGGTGAACACTGAGGTCTTTGTTCTGGGGGGAACAGTCTACAGGCCACCTTTAAAGAATTTTATGATCCCCTAAATCCGTATAAATTTATGTAACTTTCTCATCTATTCTGGAGTAAATGATTTATCAGATCTCTCTGGTGTTGGGAAAAGGCGGCGGCATGTAAACGCAGCTCCTTAAATAGAAGGCATAGAAATGGATTGGAAATCATTTTGGAGTGAGGAGAGAACCAGATGGTTAAAGGTCAGATGTTTGTGTCGGGCGGGAGTGACGTTAGCGATGGTCCGTACCGCCGCAATCACGGGAGCGGCGAGGAGGACGGGACGGCTGGGCCCGTCAGCTGATCAAGGATGTGGTTATGAGCAAAGTTCAGCCGAGGCTCGGGGGGGGGG
>JAFBJT010001240.1:0-12448 GCA_016785325.1 Chascanopsetta lugubris
TGTAAAGTATCTGCCTCTCCGATAGCTATGTTTTGCTAAGAGGATGTTTCCGTCCTCGGGGAAAGATCCAGGCGAGCTGTGAGTTTATGTGATGGCTCGGCCCGTGGTTATTGATGAATGGGCGTGTGTATATGAACAGAACGTGGACCGATCGCTGAGAGGGTGAGTGGAAGTGCAGGAGTGAGATGGTGGAGATACGTGTCAGTGCACTGGCGCTTCACCCGGAGTATATATCAGCTCTGTATCAGCAGCCGACCGGATGCTCCGCCCGGTTCCATTCCACAGCTTATCTCCAGTCATGTAAGTTAAGGTGGAGAAAAGCTGTGTGTTTGCACTGTTTTGTTTTTGACATTGTAATTATTGTGACCGGCTCTTTCTTTAGCCTCAATACGAGGTTAAGTCTTTTCCAGAGGTTAAAGAAATGATTGTGAAACTGGTTTTAGGGCAGTTTGTCTTTATATAGAGTTTCACGAGTGTAAGACAATGTGTTTTTTCTATTCACACAAGCACCTTGTAGATAACTATTTCATTACATGTTCTTTTTAATAAAATTGACTAATGACTTATTCAGTGACCTATCTTTTATACTTGCTATTTTTAATCTCTCTTCCTGTTTGTGTATTCACTGTATACGATCTTCCTGTGCTGCTGGAAACAATGCAAATGCTCAACTGCACTGTGGGTCCAATTAAGATTACCTTGACATATAATAGTATATATTAATAATAATAATAATGTTATCTATACCATATAATATTATTATTATAATATATATATATGTATATATATACATATATATATATGTACATATATTTGGTCACAGAAAATACTTGCACTCCTTTCAGGTGTTACAGGTTGTTTTGACCTAATCGATGCAAATGGCTCTTGAGATGCATGCACTCTAAGGAGTGTGAGCATTCCCCTCCAGTGACAACACAATCGATGTGTGTGTGTGTGTGTGTGTGTGTGTGTGTGTGTGTGTGTGTGTGTGTGTGTGTGTGCGTATGCGTGTGTGTGAGACAACCACTTAAATGTGACCAGGAATAGATTAAGCAGAACTGAGTTCCATTACAGGACTTGACTGCATCACACATAATGCTGCGTGCACATCCGACCCCCCCCCCCCCCCCCCCCACCCCCCCCCCCCCCCCCAACCCACCCCCCCACATACACACACACTCATCGATTAGGTTCCAAATAAGATTTCAAGTGTTTGAGCAAATGCCCAAAAAACTCTACCATGGTGAGTAAATCATAGCTGTTGCAATAATTATTTAAACAGAACAAAATGCAAAGAGTAACATGTGAGAATCCCAACATGTGAGAATCCCAACAAATTTAATTATTAACGTCTGTTAATAATCACGTTAACTCGCATTCTCACACCTCAGCACATTTCATCACAACAGAGAGCACCGTCCACAATCACGGTCCTCACACTGGCTCCCAGTACAAAGTAGAATCGATTTTAGAATAAGATAAGATAAGATATACATAAAAAAAATAAAGGAATAAAAAAGAAAAGAAAAGAACATTATATACACACCAAAAGATAAATTACACACACCTTCATGCACATAACAATGACTAGTGTTCGTGCTAATGCGCTCAATAATATAATAATGAGAATGGTAATAGTAATAATATTTGATAGTAAAAGTATAAAGTAGTAGAACAGCAATAGTCAAAAATAGTTCTAATAATAGTGGTAGTGAATAATAATAACAATGTAATAGAAATAGTGATGCTAACGCCAGTAATGACAATCAAAAGGCCTTAGAGCAGAGAGAGGATCAGTAGACATCAGTAAACAAGAGTGGAAATCAGTTTTTTGTTTTTTGTCAATGTTTCATATTAAAATTCAAGAGTTTCACCCATTTGATCATTAATATGAGGCGAGAACAGAACATCTCGATTACAACCCGTCACATGATCAGATCTGAGTGGTCTCACGGCAGCCGTTCAAACACAGAGGCGAATGCTCGTGTTGTGAAGCGCAGATCGAAAATGTCTGGTCGCATATTTCCTCAAACTGAGATTTGATTTTTGTTCCAACCATATTTATTCCTCATTCAACAGGATATTTATCTTGATGATATATTAGTATTCTCTTACCAAGTGAGCCATCGTTACACACTTTATGCCTTGACAAAGAGAGAGGCTGTCAATCATCCGCTGCAGGAGAGTCTCATTAACCTCAGCATTAAATGTCAAACTAAGAATGGCACGATGGAAGAGACTTTTTACAAGCAGAACAACTGCTCCCGCAAATGTCTTCCCTTCTGCTCCTCTATAACTGCAGCGCACCGTCATTAATACGTTGACATGTTGTGTCTCAGCAGCTCACCTGCTCAGAGCCAGAGGGAGATCTGACCGCTGTCAATCCACACGCACACATCTGGATTCACGTCGGCCGCAGGACACCAACCGCACAATGTCTTATTTGTCTTTGTGATTGTGTTGATTTAAAGGTGCAGTTTCATTGGGGGACTGTTTCCCGATATGTAAACTTTATGTATCATGTGATTTTAAAACTGTTCAGACTGTGACAAACATCAACCGCACTGTTTTTGACGTCTTGAATTTATATTCTGAGAAACCATCTTTTGAAATGTGAGTATTTGCTCAGTATTGAGACTATTGCAACAGATCCTGTATCGTTTCCCCCGGCTCACGGGATTGGTTGATTTTATGAGGAGTGAGATGAGTTAAGAAATGACTTAGTAACCCAGACAAACATTAGCAAATTAACCCACGTTAACCTGCTATAAAAAGGCTGATGAATATCAGTCTCATTGTGCCGTTCATCGACGGCTCCCGTTCTTTGAACAGACGTTTATCACTTACACCGTAGAACTAAAAGGAAAAGACATTTGTTTGCAAGCTTTACGGAAATAGCAATAAATTGCACTCGTGCTAATATCAATATATATATATATATATATATATATATATATATATAATATAAAATAATATATCAATACAAAACAGCAGATTGTGTTGTTATAAACAGCATCACAATAAACACAGACTACGACGTGTTGAAATTATAACAGGGTTTATTAACAAAGTGATAATTATTTACAACAACATCACTGAGTCATTAACATGATCATAATCCAACGATACTAACAGACATTAGAAAACAACACAAGGAAACACAACATGGAGTGTGTGTGCGTGTCAGGGGGAGGGTGCGGAGAGAGAGAGAGATTGGGGTGGAGTCACATGGGTGACGTAACCATGGAAACCAAAATGGCGGGAAGCAGCGTCCCTCCCTCGCCAAATCCAAGATGGTGGAACCTTCACCGAGGTGAACAGAAGAGAAGGGGCAGAGGGGAAGAACAGGAAGGAGGATTCCGCCCTCAGACCCGGACACCGGCGGACTCGGGTCCGTCGGAACCTTCAGTAAACACCACGTTCACTCACTACGAGTCCGAAACACACAGGTTCTCACAGGTGAGCTGGGCCTCTGCCCAGAGACGCCCCTCACTGTGAGCGGCTCCTGTCCCGAGGGGGTCCCGAGGAGGGTCTGGAGCTGGTCCGTGTTGGAGATGCGGACTTCCGGTCTCGACCTGTCGGTGTTTGACGGTGTTCGTTCCTCGGAGATGGCGAGGTTTTCCGATCCCTCGGGTTCGAGAATGGCGACCCACTTCCGGCTCTTCGGCGGCTGGACGGCGGATTCTCCTCTGGCTCTTCGGCGATTGCGCCGGGATGCGCCCCCCCCCGGAAACCCCCTGGCCTTTGGCGGAGGAAGCTTCGTTCTTCCGGCTCTCTACGACTTCCACGACGGGGACGTCTCTCGACGACGGCGGGGAAGCCCACCGCACGGACAGGTACGGTGGTCCCTTTACTCACGTGGGTGTGCGCGTCCTCGCGGCTGATGGCGAACGATGGTTCAGTGATAGAAGTTGCCCCCCTCCGCTGAAGTGAGGCCCTGGTGTTAACTCTTGGTTAGTCAAAGGATAAACGTGTCTTTCTCTCTGAATGGCGGACCCGCACGGCTATGTTGCTTGGATGACGTCACCGGGGTTCCCTGCTAGGTGTGTCCGGTCTCAGCCAATGCCGGCGCAGAGTTCACATCTACGTCACTCTGAGGTGTGGATGAGAGGAATGTTTCCCGCGCCTTTGGGCGGGTGATGTTGCAGTGAGTGATGCCGATGAGTCTGGGTTCTGGCGGGGATGAAAGGCTGTTTGACCCGGACCCAATGCTTTGATCCTGTTGATCTGATAAGTCAGGGGGCCAGATGCCGGCCCCCGTCCTGGTCAGACAGAATGTGGGTTTTGGGGGGAGAGCCAATTGTTGAGGGCCATAAACTCCAACTCAGGCTTCTCCTTTGTCTTGATAGAGCACATGGCATGAAATCCCAACAGTCTCTACAGAGTAAAAGCACATTTTTCAAAATAAAATTCACCGAACTGCTGGATATACACTCATTATCTGGAGTGAGCCGGTCTTTGTTTTATTTATTTGTTTATGTTTCACCAGTGCAACACACCATGTGATCTATTGGAGCTGTGGGTGATTATGTCCATATTTCTGATGATATTTCATTGTGGCTTAGACTGGATCTGTGGCTACAGGTATTATGTTGGTTACTGGATCTCTTTTTTTTAAATTTATTCCTCAGAAAAATCTTAAGTGTAGTTTCAACAAAGGAATCCGCACTAGCTCCTTTGTTAAGAGAGCGCTGAGCTAATATTGACATTCATCAAGAGGAGAATGAAGTAAGAGTGTGTCGGCCAAAATATGTAATTGCAACTGAATTAGCGAAACAAATTAATTAAACATACCTGATCAGTGCCATAGCTGACCAGTGAGAGTAATATTTCATAGTGGTCAATGGTGCGGCTATAGCTCGTAGGGGGGGGAATTTTGCTCTCGTTCCGATACCAAGTAAATACAGGGCTAGTATCACCGATACCGATACTTTTATAAGTTTTACTTCAAATGTCATGATCATTGAATAATTTTGTGATTTTGTCGTTAGTTGGTTGATTATGATTATGATAAAACACAGGACTTACAAATAAAAATGTTTTTTATTTACCGACCACAACAATAGAAAACAGTTTAACAGAATGAAATAATAGAATAAAAGGCTTATTATATTCAGCCATTTTCATATTTCAGGTTTGAAATCACATCACATGTGGCAGTGTCCCAATCAGCTGCAGTGAATAAAGTCCAAACAGCGCTTCTGCGCTCTCTGTCTCCCTGCTCTCCGGCAGAGCAGGGAGGGGGAAGAGCAAAGTGTGCCTGAGCCAGCAGAGAGAGAGAGAGAGAGAGAGAGAGAGAGAGACATTGCGCTCGCATCAACTCTGTGAGGAAATTCGAGTATTTTATCTGTTGTTATCTGTTTCCACCAGCAGAGGGATTGATTCCATTTTGCTCAGCTTCTCTCCAAACTGCCACCGTCTCAAAACAGGAAGTGACGTTGTTTTTGTGCCGAAACCCGAAGGGACGTCATTTTGCGCTAAAAGTGGAAGTGACATCGTTGTTCGTTTCACTCATGAAATAACGTTCTAATCTTAGTAAATATCTATAAAACATTTTACTAAGCAAAATACAACTGCAATACTTCAATTACTTCAATTCAAAACAATATGAATGCAATCAAAGGAAAAACATGCCTTGTGACGTTACAATCACTGGGTCATACTTTTGGTTAGTCCCTCGGCTCCATCGCTCTCAGCGTCACAGTGTTGTTCAAACGCCTTCATACCATGACTCATCTAAACAATAAATGAATATTACTTTGAAAAAATGTCACTATGGTGCCTAGAATACAGGATGTTGATCTTTGAAGCAGACAGGATTGGATGCCAGAGCTTTAACAAATGATCCTGGGAGTGTGAGAGATCTGGAGGTGTTAGCTAAATGCCACGGAGGCAGAGAGTAAGTGCCACAACGAGCCTATTAGCAGGTGCATCAGCCAGGAAGATAACAGAGACACTGCTCGGTGAAATGTGGTATCGTCTTTGTGACAGAGCAAATGATAAGCCAATCACAACAGACTTGAGATATCAACAGACTAAAACATTGACAATTTCTATCGAGAAGCGATGTCATTTTGCAGTTCATAGAGTAACCACCGGGGGCTGACTCCAAAACCGACATAATTAGCGTGAGCGTTTAATGGTCAACAAAGAAAAGTGCATGTGGGAACAAGTGTGTGTGTGTGTGTGTGTGTGTGTGTGTGTGTGTGTGTGTGTGTGTGTGTGTGATAGCGATTTGAAATGTAAAGTGCAGAGTAGAACTTTTGTCCAGCTTGTTCCAAGGTGTAAGGGCAGCATGTGTTCTGCTGACTGCATTAGACATCACTGTAACTGTATCCGTGGTGACGACAGGTGTGCTGTTGAGGTGAAGTGTCCTGTGAAGGCAGGGGGGGGAGAGGTGAGTGGGCAGGTGCAGCGCAGCGTTACACTCCAGTGCAGTGGGTGAAGATGGAAGCTCAAACCAAAATGCATGTTATTGTTCGTGTGTGTGAGAAACGTGCGGAGTTGAGCTGTCTGTTTACCTCCTTATCTCATTTAAGTTCATCTTCTCAAGGTGTCTGCTAAAGGTGCAGTGTGTACGATTATAGTTCAAGGGATGTAAGAAATAAGTGGAATAAATCACATCTTGCCATCATCGTGTATCATAATACGAATAAACACATTCTATTAGGCAGGAATGAGCCTCTAATATATTACAGCCTAGTTTGATCTAAAATGGGCCTGAACAATAAATCAGCATAATAACCTGTAAACACTGACAACTCCAGGATTACCCCTCTGTTTTAGTGCAAAGAAATACATTCTGAAAATCTTCATATTTAAGTAACTATATATTTTTTTACAAAATATTATGAAGAACTTGACATTTCTCAAGAAAAACAAGTGCAGGTTCAACAGTGTATTGCATTCATTTATCATCCACACATCTCGCAGATCAGATTGTAACTACACAGACATCAGAGACTGAGTCACAGGTGTATTAGAATGATCAAACCTGGAAATACGAACGGTACGATACGTCGGGCCGGTTTGGGCCTGCAGGGTGTATGTTCCACACCCCTGCTATAGAGGCGGCCATGTTGAACTGATGTGTCTCTACAGCAGCACCACAAAGCACTCACAGTCTATTCCACAGCAACATTAACCTCTGAGTGTCACTGGAATCTACACCCTGAGCCCTTCATGTCCATTTCATGTCACAGCGGATCGATAACGTTGCAGCAGTTTTGCAATTTTCTTTCTTTTCCTTTTTTCCTTCCAAATGATGAGCTGGTTTAGATCAAACACAGTCCTTATCTATATTGTTTTAATGATCATTGGCAGATTCTAGGCTGATGGTGGCAATTCATTTATTTCTCTCCTCCACTGGAGCATGTTGATCAGAAGCAGCACCGAGACTCCAGCGCTTCATCTGCGGCCAATGTCCCCAACCGAGTGAGGACGTGTGGACTGAACACGCTCAGTCTGTCTGAGCCTCTGTCATCAACTCAAGTGCTCCGCTGTCAAACCCAGCGGCCAATCACGGAGGCTCCTTGCGCCTAATGAGCGCCCTGAGCGCTGAAGCGGACATATTGCCGAATGCGCGTGTGTGCGCGCGCCTTCGCCCGTGGCTCTCTCGGCCCCGTGTCCCTATAAATGGCGTGTGCTGCGCGCTGAGTGGAGGGCGGAGCCGAGCGGCGCGCGTGCACGTGCGCGTCAGCCCCTAAGCGTGTGTGTGTGTGTGTGTGTGTGGTTGTACGTGCGCGCCCGTGCACCTCTCGCTTGCAGCCACTGCAAGTCGCATCGAGCTAACGGCGGCTTTTGTGCGTATGATGCACCGTGGTCGACGCACCTGTGCGCACAATAAACCCTGCCCGGTGCTGCCTGGTCCCCCTCCTCCTCCTCCTCCTCCTCCTCCCTCCTCCCTCCTCTTCCTCCTCCTCCTCTTCCTCCTCCTCTCGGCTCCAGCTCCAGCACCGTGAGCATCTCACACACACCAGCCTGGATTTTAACGCATCGCCTGTGTGGACTTTACAGCTGGATTTTAGCACTTGGATACTGTTGGTGGTCTGAGGAACGATTGAGGTCAGTACCGTCCGTAACCCCCCCCCCCCCCCCCCCCCCCCCCCCCCCCCCCCCCCCCCCCCCCCGCCCCCCCCCCCCCCCCCCCCCACCCCCCACCCACTCTCCAACTCCAACCTGTCCACGTCGCCTGCAGTGCGCGCGCGCACACATCACCACCATCACTGTTTCTCGTCGCACGGGGGAATAGTAAGGAAAATGAAATGACAGCGACACATGTGCGGGTTCAGGTGTGGATCTGCGGCAGAATGGGCTCCAGTGGCGCGCGGCTGGTGCGCAGGTGTAGTGGAAACTTGCCACTTTGTCAGGACTTTTCTTTCTCTCTCTCTCTCTCTCTCTCTCTCTCTCTCTCTCTTTCTCTCTCTCTCTCTCTCTCCCGGTTCGAGCAGACGGAAACGAATGATCACAGGTGCGATCTTCTCCTGGAAGACATTTTTTTTTGTGCCATATTGGCCTCGAAATTCTCCCGGTGGATGAGGCTCAACGTGACGGGCGGGTGTCGTGTTACACACGTCGTCCCCGCTCCCCCTCGGCGATGCCCGTTAATTCTCCTTTTTTTTTTTTCATGTGTAGGCCTTTATATAATCATCTATTCTTTTTTATTTAAATTGTTGATAATATTCTACAAATGCGGCCCCGCTGCCTTTACATCCGTCTGTGCGTAAAAGCATCACCCAGGAGAGGAACGTGCGTAAAACGTGGACGTGCCGGACTTCCTTCACCTGCTTTTTGGCGGATGAATAATGGATAAGGTGAACGCCAGGTGTCCGCTGTCCGCGCATTGTTCTCGTCTCCCGCCTCATATTATAAAGCCAAACAAACGCACCCTGCTGCTACTCGTATACGGTCCTACCCGGCGCGCACACACACACACACACACACACACACACACACACACACACACACACACACACACGCACACAGACAGCCTCTCTCTCCAATACTCCCTTTAAACATAGATTTGATGTGTAATCTGATCTTTCACCACTTCTGACACGCACTTTGATACATGACCTTCTGTGCGCGCGCAGCTGGACCGCGGGTACGAGCGCAGGCTGCACGCGCGCCGCGTTACAACCGCCACATTCCTCCATTATCCTCCTCCCTCCGCGTTTTGGTACGAAAACACTCCAGCTGCAGACCGATGTTTCCCAGCATTTCCCGCCACCAATAAACATTTTCTCCGCATTTAAATTAAACACTACGACGTCCGAACCTTTTTTTTTTCATACATCCGCTCAAGATATCGAAATAAATAAAAATAGACCCGTGACTGATTTTTTTAATGCGACACATTATAAGCACAATGTTTCCCCCCTGTTAATAATAACAATAATAATAATAATAATAAAAAACAGTGATATTGACAATGATTTGGATACTATTTTGTTCCCTCGAGGATCAAATGGCGTCCTCGTGCACGCGCATGGGAGGTGTGTTGAAATGTGACTGATCTGCTCTCAACCATCCGCATTTCACTCTGCGCCTCCTTCATCTTGTGTTTGCGCACGTGCACCTGGAGCCTGAGTCCGGGCCTGCTGTGCGCACCAGCCTCACACCCACATCTGATCTTTTCAAAAATAGTTTCCACACTTTTCCGTTTGCCTGGCGTCGAATGCCGCACGTCCACTGATGGAGCCAAAAATAATGGCATTGCGGGAGAATCGCATTGCGCCACAGAAAGCGTCATCTTTTTTTTTTTTTACTCTGCCGCAAAACAAGGTCTGAGGCCTCGGCGACGCCTTTTCCTGCCCGTGCTCAGAGAGCAGAGCTGCCCCTCCACATCCATGACAACTGTTCGATCTTTGTTTATCTCAGGACTCTGCAGTTAACGGGATTAGATGCGTGTCTGGGCATCTATGCAGAGGGAATTTCTCATCAGCATTCTGTAATAAAAAGGATTGAGAATGGGCGTGACCCAGCTCAGAATGCGTCTTCTTCTCCTCCTCCTCCTCCCTCCTGCACACACTGGGCCCGAAGGTGCTCCATCACCTGCCTCTGCGTTTCCATCTCATGTCGCATGAGTCGAGGAAACAAACATTTAATGTCATTTATTATCAGAACTATTTTCCCTCAGAAAAATAATTCTGCTGCGTTGCTGAGAATGAAATGGATCTGTTTTCATGATGATGCTCCAAAATGTCTGATCATGCGTGAAAATACAGACGAGTCGAGTTCATTTGAAAAAAAAAAATCCTTCCATATGTGAAATGTGTCGTCCACGCGTGGATTTCTCCATTTCTGCTGTGAAACCACCATATTTAATGTGACTGCCCCCTCGCCCCCCACACACACCACCACCACCCTCACCCCCGTCCCTCTGTATTTTTGAGGTGGGGAGGGGGGTGTTTTGGGTATTTTGGCTGTTCCCTTTACCCCCCCCCCCCCCCCCCTTCTCCTGGTTGGCAGCCGATTTACTGTGCTGACAAACCAGGCGCAAAAAGCCAAGGGCTCTCAAGGTAACACTAATCCCTCTGGGCGGGGGGCGTCAGATACTACGCAGGGCTTTAGGAGGGAGGATGCTCCTTTTTATTTTAAGTCGGAGATTTATTTTTCTCTCCCTCGTGCGCGTGAAATAATTTCCTCTCTAAAGGTGTGATGGTGTCTGTGCGCGGAAAAATCCACTCACTTCAAGGATCTACTCTTATTTAGAAAAGAAAGTCATTTTACGATATTCGAAACGAAACTGAGGGAACGAAATATTGTGTGTTAAATAAATACTGGCCATGTCTTGTGTGATGCTGATGATCAGGCAAAAAATGCCCGAAGAACAAATAATAATCCAAAAAATAATGTCAGCGAGGCAGATGATGTTATATAAAGCACTGGGGGTTGAAAAAAGGCGAGGTGTTTGTGGGTGTGTTCCCTGGTTGATTGTGTAGTGGTGTGTGTGTGTGTGTGTGTGTGTGTGTGTGACTGAAAAGTGCATATATCTGCAGTCATTTGTGCATGTGCGTAAAGTCATAAGAAAGCGTGTGTGTGTGTGTGTGTGTGTGTGTGCGCGCAGACGTTGTGGTGAGTGCCTGTGCAGATGTTAGTGTCGGTATAGGCACAGATGTGTTTGTGTGTGCGCGCGCGCGCGCGTGTTTGTGCAGGCGTTGGTGGGGTGCTGGGTGCTGTGTGACTGGGTGATGTAATGCCGTGAAGGGTGCTGCAGCAGAGGCACCGAGGGAAGGCGTGTCCTGCCTGCAGAGGAGCTGGATAACAACACGGTGCCCACGCTCCACACACAGCCGTGATGTACCGGTGCCAGAATAACACACACACACACACACACACACACACACACACACACACACAAGCTTCCACCCCTCATCCCTCACTTCCACTCATCCTCCCCTTTCACACGTGCACTCTTTTCTTCTCCTCGTAAAAACACATGTCTCTGTAAAAGGAGCAGCAGTGACAAATGTATCCTTCTGCTGCAGAGCTCATCATTTCCTTTGGGATCGATGGATCAGCTTTGTGATTTGTGATTTTGAAAACATGATTGTCTGTGTCTTTTGAAATTGAGACAAGCTAGAGGACAATCTTTCCTTGTAAGATTTTTGCTTTAGTGTAGTTTCTGTTCTTGGAACATGATAAACAAAAGGTATGATAGTCAGCGTTTTGTCATTTCTAAAAGTCACATTTTTCCTGTGTATGTCCATTTCTGTAATGTAGAAATCGAGGTGCTGTTCCATACATGGCTTCCTGTGGATGATCAGCTCAGTGGGATCTAAGTGTTATATAATGTCTCCTATTGATTATATAAATGCTCTGGGTTCATGAGGCCTCTGAACAAGCTTCTACATGACAGATAAATAATCTTTGCACCCATCGAATGATTGGAACTTCCACAGACACCCAAACCTGTCGGCCTCAAAAGATTGTTTGACTGTGTGAAGCGAAATCCTGCACAATCTGTCACGAAGCACATTGTCATCCATCGCTCATCCTCCAGTATATTTCTTAGAATCCATGATGGATTTCAGCCTGAGAGGCTCGTGTGTTCCCCACCCTCCGTGGCTGACTGAAAGTGTGTGTCTGCAACGTGATGAAGAGTGAGGAGGACGAGTAAAAGCGCGGGGCAGGGCTTCTTCCTGAGATGTGTGAGTGGGAGTGGAAGAGGTGGAACATCCCTCCCTCTCCCTCCCTCTCCCTCCCTCTCCCTCCCTCCCTCTCCCTCCCTCCCTCTCTCTCTCTCTCTCTCTCCCTCTCTCTCCCTCTGCTGTCAAGGTGCATGTCTTTCCCAAATCATTTCTGAATTTGACCGTTGTAGCGTTGCAGACACCTCGGTAAGATGTTCACCACAGGTCAGCTTTTGAAGGCCCGGTGGACATTTTGTCACTGCATCCGGATGCTCTCTCTCTCTCTCTCTCTCTCTCTCTCTCTCTCTCTCTCTCTC
>JAFBJT010001240.1:12481-47235 GCA_016785325.1 Chascanopsetta lugubris
CTCTCTCTCTCTCTCTCTCTCTCTCTCTCTCTCTCTCTCTCTCTCTCTCTGTGTCTGTGTGTTTAAGGGAGAGAGAGAGAAAGAGAGATCAAGGCACCTGCTGTAAAATTACTGGCAAGTGGCATCCATTTAAACACAAGAGGCCCTACCAGTGGGCTGCTTTTATTTGCATTTACACACAGACACACACTCACACACACACACACACACACCACCGACACACACACTCCATCCCAGGTCGCGTGGTTGTTAATAGGATCCAGAGTGGCCCTGCCTTTTGTCCGTGCGTGTGTGTGGACTCGTCCCTGTGGGGTTTGTCAAGGCGCCTTTCACTGAGAACAATGATTCATGCCGTTTAGCCTTTTAACCCCTGATGCTCAACAAAAGGTGCGCGCACACACACACACACACACACACACACACACACACACACACACACACGCACACACACGGAAGGTGATGCCTGGACAAGTCTACATTTTGAAAGACTCGTGTCCAGTATTCCCAGGCTTTGAATGCAGAGTGTCTTTGATCCACTTGATATTTATCTGACGCCGTCGGCAGATAGAGGCCTGAAGGAGGCCTGTGTTTACATGCGCTGCCATGTGACGGGCTGCTGCTGTGAGGACATTCAGTGCTACATAACAAAAATGGAAGTGACGTAATCCTCTAAATGTCAGAATAATTAGTGGGGAGAACAGACAGCTCGCCACTGACTCATATTAAGATGAATTTTATGATTTGCTGCATTGTATTGGTCAGTCATTTAAGAAATTATTTAATCCACCATAAAAAAAAATGTTGATAAAAAAAATTGGGATAACAACACTGAGAAACATGATTTTAATTTGAGATATTTTTTCAGGTTAAAAATGCTCCTATTATGAATGCTTAAATAAATATATCTTGATCAAATAGAAATAACCAGTCACTGCCTCCAAATGAATTGTGATGGTTCTGATCATCATTTAATCCGAGTAGGAAATTGTGATGTCAGAGCTGGAGAGCACCGATTGGCTGATATCCATCTCTTTAATAGAGAATTGATAAGCAGCTGCACATGTATAGATGGGACCCTCAGGCTGAGGGAGGGATGCTCTGCTCAGCTTTGATAACGGCTCCGAACAAATACAAATGCTGATGTCATGCCTGGCATAGATATGCAAATACAACATTTTTCTAATTTGTAAATCTGAGGGGATTTTAAAGAACGAAATAACTGCTACAAGCTGTACAAAAATATAGGTAGTTTTTTTGTTAGAATTATTTTAATTGAAACTGAACAGTTACTGGATTTAGATTACAATACATTTAAAACAATAACCAAGTTTACTACAATAAATTAAAGATTAAAGGGTGGGGGGGTATATTTCAGTTAAGCTACTTTAATTGACCTCTATTTTGTTTTGTTCAATAGAATTAAATCCGAGTAAACTGTGTCTGAGATCAGAATTTAAAATGACTCAATTGTTGGCGGTCACGATTATCGTCTATATTAATAGTTTACTTTGGTTTTTGTCTTTGTCGCTCGATGATCGGTTAAGGTTTTTTATCTTTCTTGTCAGTGTTGCTTTGTGACTCTCAGTCTTACTGTCGCTTTTTACTGGTATACCAGTCAATCTAATATTGATTCTAATAATAGTTTGATTAGCTGTCCAGACAGTGACAATAATCTGTTACATTTGTTAATCCTGAAAATGACCCACTCCTGGAATGTGGATTTATTACAAGTCAACGTTTCCATGTATGATTGACACATGTATTTAAACGGTATCATCAAGTGCCTCCATATCTAACCATCCGGGTCTATGTGATGATCAACATTCAGTACTGTCATCGCTGCACATGAGATGTGCTGTTAAATTGGGGTCACACCAGCTAAAGTGTCTGAAGTGAGATGTTGCTCGGTAGAATCATTTACTATCACATAAGCCGTATATGTGTACGAATGAATGTATTAAAGACAAGCCAAAATTGTACCTGACCCACTGTAACGTACCTGTACTGACGACAGGCTCATGATGTTGTAAGTGGGCCTCCATTCTTCCCCATGAAGATCCTCACTGACCCATGGAGCCAAAGAAAAACCTAAAACATTCTTTGACGTTTGTGTTGTGGAGTAAGAAACCAGGGGAATTGGGGAACTGTCACCAGTTTAAAAAACCCCTTTTGGATGCACCTCTAAAAATGCACGTTTTCAGACATACTTTCCTTAAAGCTAACTTCCCAGAAGAAGTATTTTTGGCAGCATGGCGCCAGGTTGCCACAACATTAGTCGTAGTTTTATTCTTTGGCCACTAAGTCATTTTTGCCTCATTGATTCATAGATTGTAACAGTTGCCTAAAACATGTGGTTAATCACTGTCACCATGATTGTTCACGTTCACTGGGCAGGTGTTTCATCCCTTCTCTTACTCACGGTATTTTCCATGTGCAGTAAAGCGGCTCCGTGAGCAGGTGGAGCTCAGGTTGACGCAGGCGCTTCGGCCCCGTTCAGCTGAGGTTGTGAGATGAGGTGTTTCAGGTCCATGCCATTTGGCTCTGCTTCCAGGCAGGGCTCGGGTGTCACTGGTCAGGAGGATCATACTGGGCTGTGGCGTGGCTCCACATGCCCCCACTCAGCTTCAGTGAGCAGCGGGGGGTCTGGGGAGACGTGGGGCCCACCTCTCTCATGACCCCTTGGCTTTTTTTGACCTGAATCATGAGATTAAAAGTTCTGTTTGTGTAATTGATAGTCAGACAGTGATTAAGAATTGATGTGATCCACCAGCACCTCTGTCGGTGGAGGGGACAATGTCAACAGAGGCAACGTCCATGTGGATGTCGAGGATACTTCTCTTTCCATCGATCACACGCTGCAGCTCGTCTTAATCAATGCTGCTTGGGTGTGTTGTCTTAATTGCATTGTTGTCGTGGAGCTCAGCTGAGCAATGTGATCCTCGCTTCATTTATTTTCCATATGCTGAATCTCGTTCTTACAGTATATAATGCAGCTGAACCCCCCCCCCCCCCCCGTTGAAGGGGCTGAATAGGCCCCCAGTATACTTTGACTGGGTGTGGTGAGAACTCATGCGTTATGCAATTGACTCAATTGTCTTATCGTAACGTAAAGTTCTACATCGAAGAGTGTCTGCTTGAGCAGAAATGAGCATTTGTTACTTATGGCTAAATAGGAAGTTAATGGAAAAAATGGTGATGTCATCACAATCCAATATGGTGCAGCAGAAATATAGAATTCTTGTAATGACCTTGCTGCACCTTTGAACCATTGTTTGATGGAGTTGCTGGGAATACTAATGGAACGTTGTCGTGTTGTTAATGCAATGTGTGAGCGTCAGAATCAGAAACAGCCGAGGACACAGGCCAAATAAGGTCAGTTCTCCTTAAGCTTTATATAAGTTGTTGATGTGCAGTGAACAGACCCAGCTGGAGGGCAGTTTGCAGTTCAAAGAGAATACATGAGACAGTTTGGAAGTTTGAATTGTAAAGCTTTATAGATTATTCCTACTCATTAGAGGAGAGTCTGTCCAACTGTGCGATATAAAGGGAGTGAAGATGAGGATGGACTTTTTCATTTATGATGAAGGGGCTGTGCTTCATGATAAGCAGGATATCACTGCTGAATGAATGATGGGACAGTATAACAATATAGGATATATCTGTAATTGAGTGTGGACAATAAAGCTGGATGAACAATGGTTCTAAGATGTACTTTGACTCTGCAGAGAATCTACATTGATCTTTATTTTCTTGATTCTCTGAATGTAAAACAATGATTTAATTGACAAAACACAATTTGAAAGCATTGGAGTTCGATTCAAATCATAATAGAATGTCATCTCTAAATGTTTCCCTTTGTTTTAGTGCAAAAAAGTATGGTTGTGAATATTTTGGAAATACTCTGCATCCAAACGTAAACTGATGAATAGATGAAAAAGTCCCTTCTTGATATTTCCAATGTAAACTAAGAACAAAGTGTCTTACATTTTGCAAACTCATCCCATGGGCCGGATTGCACCCTCTGGCGGGCCGGTTCCAGCCCACGGGCCGTATGTTTGACACCGCTGGTTTAGGGTATGTCTTTTTATGGTCTACAACAGTGGCGCCCAATACGGCGATGGCGATTGACTTGGTCGATTGCAAGGGCACTGTTGGTAGATCGCCGGTACTGTTTTAACTGGTGGTCGTCATGCGTCAACACGGTAGAGAGAGAGAGAGAGAGAGAGAGAGAGAGAGAGAGAGAGAGAGACACACACACACACACACACAGCGCGAGAGAGCAAGAGCTCCGGTCTGCAAGAGCAAGGGAGAGAGAGATGTGTTGGGAGACAGAAGTGATGGGTCATGCACAAAAGATCTAAGAGCCGATGCTTTGTAGTGAATCCGAAGAGCCGGCTCTCACTCAATGAGTCGGCTCTTTTTTCCTTTCGTTGCTCAGCTCTGCGCACGGCAGAACTTTGTTTTGATTGACGGCATTGCAGCCATGCAGCCAATCACACGTGAGGATATAGGATCATACCATTGTGTGATAGCAGAGAGGGGGGGGACACTCCGTCAGGTGTAGCGTCTTGTCCCCACTCAGTGAGCGAGTGAGATAGCAGAGAGCGGTGAGGAGCAGAGAGCGTCGCATCCATATGAGTGACACCCGCAAACCGAGCAGCATCGGCTGCAGTTCAAAGACTCCGGGGACAGCAGAGCACAGCGTCTGCAGCGTGAAATGAAAATAACATTAAGAGCAGGTTCCACCACAAACCTGCACAGACGCATCCGAACTGTCCGCCCCACAGCGCAGTTAGCGCAGAGAGGGCAAGCTAGCTCAACGTCTACTGAGGCTGCTGAGGAGCTCCCAAAACAACAACAACTTTACTGAGCCAATTATACGGCTTCTCCTAAAAACACTGAATGCAAAAGGACTTATCAATACACGAATCATTCATATTTGCCAGGTTAGGCTCACACACACACACACACACACACACACATACACACACACATATATATATATATACAGTATATATATGCCGACCCCTGGTGTTGGTAGATCATTTTGACTTGGTCAATTAAAAAGTAGGTCAAATGGCGAAAAAGTGTGGGCACCACCGGTCTCCAATCAGATGCTTTGAAAGTTCAATGAAGAGAACAAAAAACCTGATTGATAGGTTCCCCCGTGTAGATATGTTTTCTCTCCTTGCTGATATATATTTTCTCTGCTACACTTATGAGACTGATACAATAGCAAAAGGTTGAAGGTTACCGTAATGTAACCGCCTTAATCACTGAACATATGAGGTAAAAGACCTCACCTTTTCTCTGGATCTTGTATCATGTAATTCAGATTATTTTTTTCAATCTATGCATTTATCAATGATTTACATACCATAAAAAAAACAAACAATTCAAATGATCACTAAGCGATGAATCAATAGCCTGCGTCTTTAGGTTCAGGTCGATTCCTCGTGAACAGAATGTGCGGTGCACGTTGCACCAGCGCATGCGCTCCTGTTTCCCTGCCTCTTAGTATTCACCAGCGCCGAGGAGAATGCCGCCTCCCGGCTGGTCATCAGATAAAGCCGGTCTGCCCGGCTGACTGATAGTCATGCACTGCCACGAGAATAATGAGACTAATTTACCCAGCTGATGACCGATAGCTCCGCGCTACCTTTGTGGAGGAGCGCAGAATGCGGCACAATCACAGGCACTTTTAATTAGGATTGGTGGCCGCCAACAGCACAGTGGCATGTTGGATGTGCATGTGGACGACCTGTGCTTTTACGTTGTTTCTATTTTACTGATGGAAACGGAATGTTGTTTTTTTGTGTGTGTTTAGCTTTGCATTAAGCACTACCTGGTTTACCTGTCTTTGAGGTTATACATCTTAATCTGTGTCAATTAAAGAACAGATTGGCAGTCTCAGAAAATTCTCTCCTCCTCCTGTCCCTTGCTCTGATTGGCCAGCTGGCCCCGTCACCTTGTGATAAGTGAACTGCTGCCAGCTGCAGGAAGTGTCCCGCCCACTGAGGTGTCTGACCACCACAGTGATGTCAGCTCAAAACGGTACCGGAATGGAAACTGAGGATGTGGCATCTCACTGCGAGAGAGCTTCTTACGTGTTGAAGAGCAACAAAGCGTTAACAACAAACCCCTCCTGCATACACATCCTCACAAGCCCTTTCCAAACAGAAACAATGAAAAAATATATAGTAATCATTACTCCGTCACAAATTTAGCTCTGGGGTGTGTGCTTGTTTTTCATGCCTCCTCAATAAATAGTTTCAACGACCTTGCTATCCCGATGAAAGGGGTCTTTAATATCGGGAACGAGGAACCGTTACAATTTGTACATGAATGGGCCGTCATTTCAACTCCAATTTTAGATCCAAGATATGTGTGTGTGGTTAGTCTTCATCCTGTTGTTGTTGTGCGTTTACTCGTGGAGCGATCCTGACTCTCTCCCTCTCCCTTTTCTTTCCACCAGTGATGGAAGTGAAAGAGGCCAGCGGATACCCTGTCATTTCCCAGCGGACAATATGAAGGAGGAAATTCCACTTGCGCTGATAGACAGAGAGGTCCATCCCATCAGACCTTACACCATGAGTGTTGATAACATCTCCTCTGAAGAGTATCAAAAAACATATTAAACACCAACATCACCTCCTCCCCCCTCTCCCGCCCCCCGGCTCCTCTGGAAGGAAAACAGCTCCTCCACAGGACCATCCTGCAACTTCTGGACATTTCACCAATGTAACTGACGTCAAGACTGTTAACTTCAACGACTGTTCTCCTGCTACTGCCCTTTCCCCTTTATATATACATATATATATACATATATACGTACATTTTTATATATATATATATGTGTATATATATATATTTAAATATACCTGTGCACATACTGTTGCTAAAGCTGTGGATCCCGGTGACTCAGTCTCATTCCAATTGGATTGAACTCCTCTTAGATTTCTTTTTGGATTAATCGAGTCTTTGCAGCTATGGATCTTGTGGGTTTTTCTATCAGACTGCAAATGTTCCTCAGCACATGTCTGGGACTGGACTTTTTAGGCACGCCGGGTCAGTGGGCACGCTACCTCCGCTGGGATGCCAGCACCCGTGGTGACCTCAGCTTCCAATTCAAGACGGACACCTCGGAGGCGCTGATGCTGTATTTTGATGACGCGGGCTACTGTGACTTTCTGCAGCTGTCGGTGGCGGAGGGCCGGCTGCAGCTGCGCTTCAGCATCGACTGCGCCGAGACCACGGTGGTGTCAGACAGAAGGGTGGACGACGGCAGTTGGCACTCCACCACCCTGAGCAGGTATAATCTGCGCACGATGCTGGTGCTGGACGGCCAGGCCACAGCTGATGAGGTGCGGCCTCAGCGGCAGTTCATGAAGATAGTCAGCGACCTGTTCCTGGGCGGAGTGCCTCAGGATATCCGCAACGGCGCGCTCACACTGCCCACGGCGCGCAACATGCAGCCCTTCCGGGGCACAATTACAGACCTCAAATACGGCATCTCTCAGCCCCTGTTACTGGGAAGCCTTAAGGTGCCCTTGGAGTCAGAGGGATGGTGCACTGTGAACCCGTGTGAGAACGGCGGGACGTGCTCAGTGGTGGATGGAGTGCCCCTCTGCGACTGCTCCAAAACAGAGTACAGGGGCCGCTTCTGCAATGAAGGTAAGACACACTTTGAAACGTTCTCCTTGACTGACTGGTCCAACAGACAACTTTTTACCTTCTCAAACAACTTTCAGCGAAATGTGTTCCATCCAAAGTGAGGCTGGAAGCTGAACACCTCAGACGTATGGCCTTGAATTCAAAAGTCCGGGACCAAAATTGGTCAAAGGTCACCCGACGATATCGTCCTAAAAATGATGGTAGTGAAGCATCCAGAATTCTTTGAACGTCATTCTACACTCGTGCATGGTGAAAACAGCTGACGTCATTCGAACCCTGTGCGATGATGCAGCTGATTTCTCTCATCCCTGTCAGATGTGTGCGTCACGCTGCCATATCGAAACGTGAAACATCAATGCCATGCCTTTTTTATTCTCTGTGTGGAAAGGGAGTGTTTCTCATTCCCTTTTGTAGCATTGGTACAAGCTTGGCTCTGCAGCATTTGATAATATCCCTTCATTTGTCTGCGTGTGTGTGTGTGTGTGAGAGAGAGAGAGAGAGAGACTCTAAAATCAGACAGCTAATCTAAGCATGGTTAGTCAGGTTAATGGCGTCACTCCTGCAGGCAGTGATAAGGACGCCTATAGAGAGAACGAGGCCTCCCAAGTCCCCTTTCTTCACCCAATCTCAAGATGGCAGGTGTTTTATATCACCTCCTTTTGTGCTGAGAATTTTGCCTGAGCTGTGTTTCCCCGGCTCCACACTCAGCTTTACTCAGACCAAAATTGATGTCTATTAAATTAAAGCAACCTCCCCCATGTATTTCCTCCCTTCAGGCCAAATCAAAGGCACTTTCACCTGCTTTATGTTGGAACTTAGACTTCCGGCAGCTCATAAATCCTGAGCACAGAACAAAGTAATAATTCCTGTATGGTTTTGGAATTCAGTAAACATGCAAGGGGCTCAGTGAAATGGACCCAGGCACCTCTACCTTGGAAAAACCTCTTGCCATGGACTTAATTATTCACAATCAATACTCGTATTCCAGGTTTTCCCGCAGCTAAGGTGTACACAACAATCTTGACTCTATAAGATGATCAATACCACTTAAATAAGAAATCTGCTGAAGTCTTTTTTCCCTTTGAATCAATCTATGTTGCACCTCCATTTTTCTTGCTTTCTTGCTGTGAACCCCCTGCAAAAATGGAATTTACATCCAGTTTGGGCTGATGCCAAATCCTGGCAATCAAACAAGGCCAGGGAACCTGGAATTTAGAGGTGATTTAAAAAGGATCTATCTCTTCAAGTTTTTAGAATAAAGGAGAGGATGAGGGCGGGGGTGGGGGCAGTATGGTGGTGATGGTGTTGTGGCTTTACCTCCTCTCGGTGTCTGAGCTCCTTAACTGATTTTATTGGGGGCACTGAACAGACGAGGTGGTCTGTGAGGAAATATACAGACTGTGAGTCTGTCGGCTCCTCTGTTGTCTTTCAATGCAGACACATGAGAAGATCAGAATCCTTGTTAGTGTTTCAAAATAATTAAGACAAATCTGCAAGCTCAGCTTGCTCAGATTGCTTTTGGTCACGACGTCAGACGATGGGAGGTCGAACTGCTGACTGGCACCGGGAGGGAGAATCAGAAATGTGACATTTTTGCATGCAGTCTTTTGCAGGGGATTTAGTTCCTGTAAATTATGGACTAAAATTTTAGGACTAATGGATGTGCAAACTGTTACAATTATGTATTCTTCTGTTTTCGCCATTAAAGTGCAAATCCTTCATCATCAAAAAATGGGACAGTATTAGACACATCACTGAATGCAGCCCTTTTGAAAATAAGGTGTGCTATCACACTTTTGATGAACAAACCACCCACCAAGTTTTCAATTGAATTGAAAAAAATGAATGTCATATCAAAATTTGGAAGTGGCAGTAAGATCAGCCTCAGTCAAATTTCTGACATGTTCCCGCCAATGGAATCCTGTTCCATGCATAGATCCCAAGCATGAAGTAAAATGTCCATAATGGAGCTGGTTGCCAGTGATGCTGTAGCATATACGCTGCAGCAAGTTCTTTCCACTCCAAGCTGAATTCGACCACTTACGCCCCGATAGAATAAAAGGCCAATTTGAATGACTAGAATAATTCAGACGAACAAATGGCACTAAAATTACTTGAAAACATTTTATGTAAAAATAACATCTAAGACACTTAGGACACCACTGTCCTGGTTTTGAGTTTTCCCATAAAATCTCTATGATAAATACATGCATCCATGTTGCCTGTGGTACCTGTAATGTCAGCCCTATTAAATGTCAACATCACACTATAGATTTGGGTTATAATAATTACAAATAATTATTATTATTCATTTTATTTCAATGACCCAAAGTCACCGTACATTAGTGAACAACAACAACAACAACAACAAGGAAGAGGATAAGAAAGGAGCAATCACAGCAGTAGACGATGGGTGAAAATGTCAGAAAACAAAGTAGTCGGGCGAAGCAAACAAATAGCAAGGAGGATGGGTGGTGGTCTCAGGGAGTTGAGGGGAGGTCGGAGGCTTGGGCCAACAGGGAGGTTTTTAGACGAGTTTTGAAGATTAGATTTAATTTCAATTCGTTTTGATTTGATATTAGAGAGAATGTAAACACAGTCACTGAGTGTTTGGCTTGACATAGCATGTTGAGTTGGAGGGTTTATCACATCCTCCTTTAGTTCCCTGTGTTGCAATGAAGTCTATGTTACGGCCTGTAGTTTACACACATGGCACTGAGGGAGATACTGAACCCCTGTCGTGGACACTTTTCATCGTTCCCAGCGTAAGGAGTGTGTGTCCTGAGATGTGTGTCAGCAGCTGGATGTAAACAGCCGTTTGTCGAGAGGCTGAACCAGAAGGATGAAGTTGATGGTATCAGTAGCTGAGATGGCAGGAAGAGAGGGACAGCTCACAAAGATGATTATTGCTTTGTAATTAGCTCCATCTTGTTACCGCGTGCGCTGCAAAGTGCTGCCCCTGGTTCTGCTGCCAGCGCACTGCTGATCACAGCGCAGGGAGATGAAAGGCCTCAAAGAAGAGTTCATGAGTGTGTGTTTGACAGAGCAACATACTGATGACTCTTCTTTACAATAACAATGGGGCTAAAATATCAAAATTACATTAAAAATGTGCAGATACTGAACCTTGATATTAATGTGCTAATAGGTGATGCTGGTTTTTCAAGAGTCAGAGGCTCAATATATAGATTCCTGTTTTGCTCATTCCACAGGTTGTAGTGTCTACTGAACACTTAGGTTCAACATGGCATGACCGGATATTTTAAAACAGGACGTTTGAGTCATACGTTGTTACATACGTACGTCCTCTGATAGAAATCCAGATATCTATTGATAACAGTTATCTGATTACTCCCAGTTATCTGATTTTAATCTGATGAAATGGGCCCACATGTAAACTGTGCTGTAAAGCGTTTTGAAGGGTCTTCAAGACTTGATAAATCTCTATATAAATACAGACCATTTACCGTAATGTCCCCTGTTCCGTAGTAACAGGGGAGTATTTGTAGGTGGTGTCCTCTTTTCCTCTCTAATGACTCCTTCTAACCTCCACAAGAGACACACACACACACACACACACACACTCACACACACACATCACTACCACCTCGCCAGCCCCAGCCCCTCAGTGCTGTGATGGGTGACTTAGTGGGGCATCAGTGTGAGTGCACTGGTGACCACGGTTGCTAGGCCACTTTTTCCCAACCTTGATTTAAAGCCTCCTCACTGGGAACTGTTCCCCGTGTTGATTTACGTGTGACTCTCGCCTTCTCCCGCCTGGTTGCCTCCTGCCAGGCACTGATAGGTCAGTGGAAGCGGGGAAGTCGAGCAGCTCTGGGAGAATTTGGATTGTTAATTGCGGAGAGATAAATAAGAGGCTTAATGAGGCTGTCTGAGGTGTTGGTGGTGGATTGCCAGCTTTTTGAATACATTACAAAAGGAGTATGACAGGATTGGAAATCAAAACACAAAGGTATGGCTGTGCATTTAACCCATTCAACTAATGGGCCCAAAGACATCAGACACCCCACAGCAGGCTAATGAGTTAAATGACTTAATTCCAACGCCATTTTACAGTAATCACAAACCAAACAAATATCACACTCCTACCCAGCTCTCTGTACAATATACGTTATACTAGTTAGATTCATCCTAATAAGGTTAACACACTTATTATTTCAAATGGTAAAAAATAACCATATAAATCATATTAAGGCATGTGTAGAACTTTTCCTAGTAATAAGTAAAGTTATATGTAAAGATCTATTTTGCCATTTTCGTTGCCCCTTGTTTATGGATTTTGAGGCCTGGCAGCACCACTGGGTAGTAACAAGACTTTAGAACAAGCCGCCATTCAAATTTATTTTAGAAACAAAAACAAAATATCCACCTCAACAGAAATCTAGACTCACCTCATATTCCAGACCTCAAATTTTAAGTGTCGTTCTTCCCCAAAGTGATGTCACGATAAAGTGTTGATGAAGAATTTGCAGATGTTCTTCTATTTAAACATTATATGAAAACAATATAGGCTTCCTCCTGAAGCAGTTCCACCACTGGGTGATGGGAGGCTCACAAACATATATGTTTGTCCCAGAGGCCCGTCCCCACCGGCGGCTTGCAGGCTAAACTGGCTCTAATGTCTCCGTTTGGGGAGCAAGGACACAAGCAGACTTCACTCGGAAAAAGAATTGTCATGTCACACAAAGATAAGGATGTTTAATGCCCTTGTCATCTCTGTCTTCCTCTGGGCTGCTGAGTCGTGGCCTCTCACCAAGAGTCAAGTTTGGAGGTTTGATGCGTTTGACTTGTACTCACTCCGCTGCCTGGGAAATCTTGTTGTCTTGATGCAACCTTATCCAAAATGACACATGACTCGCCTGGACAGATCAAGCTCAAACTTCTGTCCTTGCTTTGTTGAGACAACTCCGCAGGCTTGGCTTCCTCCTGTGCGTTTTTCATGTCTCAGTGACTCATTCTTTTCTCAGCACCTGTGTCTGCTGAGCGTTACCCAGACGTGACACAACCTCTTTGGTCTGTGCCGCCATCCCCCCGCCAATGGTCGGCTATCTATGCCCCAATGGGAGCAGAGGCCTGTGCTGCCCTCCCAAGCTGTTCCTCCAGCTGCCTATTGGTTCATATCAACATAAACCGTGGGCTACTGCCAGTGCGATCACTCAGTGAGAAGATTATGGATTTTACAGTGATGATGATGATGGAGATGGATCCAATAATAACAAACTTTTGGCACTATACTGACCTGCTTCTACGTCCTTTAGGACTAGTGTGTGTGCAGTATGGACCTAGCTTGATCATTGATTCAAACAGGAGTAAGGTTAGGGTACTATGATTTAGGACCCAAAGTTAAGGTTTGTGAGTTGTGTCTAAAATACTATTTCAGTCATTGAAATCATCCTCACGTTCCAATTCCCATCAGTAAAAATTTGGGATTGGCGTTGATACCTACAGTAAGTGACCTACGTGAGTACAAGCTCTCATTGGATATGATGAGCCATTCTCACCTGACGTTAGCCACACAAGTGAACTTCTAACAGATATCAAGCAGTGCACATTCATTTGAGCTGGGGATCGAGCTTTGGTCAAAGGGTTAGAGGTTGGAGTTTAGGTTGAGGATGTTATGGATGGGGTTATGCCTTATCTTAGGCCAAAAAAGTCTAAATCAGAATGTGCACTGTAAACATAAGTACGCACATGCATATCTTACATGCATGGACTTACTTTCCATTTATATAACCTGCAGAGAACAATCAGTTAAGCCTGAGGCCATGAAAGGAATCAGAATTTGACACACTTCATTAATAACTGTGCTTTCCCCACTTTATCCAACACATCATGAATCATCCCGTGAAATAATCCAGCCCTCAAAGTAATCCACTTTGAGCTCTAATCCCCCACTATCCTTCCCTCACCTTTTGGGGTATTGAATTAAATGCGAGTCATAGCCTAGATTATGTGTCCACTGATGAATAAATAAGTTTGTCAGTGCCAAGTGAGTCACCCCCAAAAGAACGGTGACTTGTTTAGACTGCACTTTTTTTTAGGATGGATCTTTTAAGGAAAGCTGGAGGATCAAGATCTGTTTTGTTTGCCACCGCTCAGAAGCAGTCATTGTAATTTCAGTGTGGAAAACATGCCACTGAAAATTGCACAGTGAGTGTTTGATTGGTTTCTTGACTGGTACTTTCCTGTTACTTGCATCTTTCCAGCCACGTACACACTCATTAAAGCCCGATGGCAGGAAGAGAGGCACAATAAAGGCAAAGCCAAAGGAAGTAGGTCAAGATAGAGAACAAAATAATAACGGCACAGGAGGGAGGGCCAGAGAACACAGCCGACCATCAGGAGAAAGGTTGAGAGAGGATGAGGTTGGGATGAAGGATTAGTCTGAAAGTCAAACAAAAGTGAGAGAAAGTAGTGAGATGAATCTGATAATCTCTTTTCTCTCTGTTGTTGCCTCTTTTATTCTCTGTCCTCAGTTGGTTGGTGGAGACCCTCATTGTTCCATCATTGTATCTGCCGTTCTCACTGTAAGCCTGACCTCAACAGGAAGAACCAGCGCCGTTTGTATCACCACACACTAATCTATGTTTCCTAATGAAAATCACAGGTCCGTATGAGATTATGACTTGAATTTCAATGGATTTGAAAATTGTAGTGCTGCTATCACACATGCACAGAGCTCCAGAGGGGCTTCATGTGTGAAAGCAAACATCTGAGGAATAGCCTTTGGACTATGAGCATTGTCTCCAGCGTGAGTCCTCAGCCAGCAGGATGGACAGTGGATGACATTTCAAACATGTGACAAACATGCAAAACACCAAAAGATTACAAACAGTCCATTCATGAAAAAGACTGTCCCATGCAAGGGATACTAACCCTTGTCTGATTTCTCCAGAGACTATTGTCAACACACCTGAGCATAGAATCCCTCTTCATTTAAGTCCACTTAATGCCTCTGCGTTGGTGTAACACCATTGGCGCATGCGTACACCTGTGAGTATTTTTACTTCTGCATCAGTTTGTGTGAATCTCTCTGCAGTTACACCTCCAATCCTCAAGTGGGTGCAGATCAGAAACGGTGGCAGAAGAGTTTAACTTTCTTGTTTCTGGTCAAGCATCCGTTTGACTCCAAACGGTGTTTCCGAGTGGCAGAGCAGTTGAACTTCTTTACATACAGACTCTCCTCAGTTTGAAAATTAGAGAGCAAAGCAGTGGAATCAGAGCACAGTCTGCTGAAAAACCACTGTCAAGCGGACCAATCACAGCTCTCACCGTCCACATTGCTGAGACATGTGGTTCCATTTTTGAGGAGTTGCATGACGACACAGATCCGGTGTATCTTTGACACCTAAGCATTTGGAGGAAGTTCAAACCCAGTTCTTTGGACATCCTCAGGATTCTATGATTGAAAATCACTTGAAAAGGCCAAGCTGCCAAATACATCCCAAACGTATTGACCTGAAAGGTGTCATCCTCTCTGCGAAGATCTCTCCTGAATCTGCACTGTTTTCCCTTTTGTGGAAACTCAGGCGTCAGAGGTCAGTGCGACTTAGAATTACACTCAGTGTAAATGCACCATTACATTATGGAAATCAGTGTCCATTTAATCTGGAACAGACCAAGTCTGTTTCCTTTCAAGTCCCCCTTTAAAACTTTTTTATCAATCAATGTTTTTATAAACGTGGCTCTTACTGACAGCAAGTCATCCATTTATTTGGTCTTATGTTGCTTTATGTTTTCTATTATTCCATTGTACTGTCATTGTCATTTCTGGTAAAGCCCGATGTATTGTCATTTATAAAAGTGCCAGTTAAGCATTAATTAAAGCAGAACCAGACTATAAGAATAGTGGTGATAAAATGAGTCAAGAGTAATATGAGACCACAAATTCACATTGATTATAACGCAATGGAATAGTTCATTCTTAATTACTATATACTCTCTAAAACTGTGTCAGAGGTCAGTGTCATCAAAGAATACAACTATGATGAAATTCAAAACTACATATGGTCCTTCATGTCACTTTCTCTGTATCCAGTTGTTTAGCCAACTGTGTGTGTGTGTGTGTGTGTGTGTGTGTGTGTGTGATGTGTATGTACATGCACATGTATAATCCATTTGACTCCTCTCCTGTCAAAAGTGTTCCTATTTGAATTTGGACTCTAGTACTATGGTAATCTATCTTTAGCAAGATTATCCCAGTACGCACACAGACACACACACACACACACACACACACACACACACACACACACACACACACACACACACACACACACACACACACACACACACACAAACACACACATGAGAGAGAGAGAGCGAGAGAGAGAGAGAGACTTTGGCCAACTCTTTCCATGTTGGAGCACAGCTGACACTAGTCCTCGCATGAAAGTGAATTAATATCTAATGCATATCTGATTGACTTCCATCTGCTTGTGTTCACATTAATACCATAACATGCTCAATTAGTCCTCGCTAAGAACATTTAATGCATCTCAAGTCAATTGCCTTTTACTTCATTTTGCAGCGACTTTATTTCCCTGTGTGGTCTCACCGAATAAAGCCTCGTGTCTTCCAATCATCAGTTACACAGGAGTTGAATCATTTCATTGTTCCTTCATTCATTTCGTGAGACAGCTGGCTGTAACTTGTGTAATGTTTTCATGAAAGCTGTTTGTGTTTTTACAAAAGAAAGCCAACCCTAATGATACATGCAAAGTTCTGATTGAAAGTTGCAGTGTGTTGGATGCAGCGCCATCTTTTGTTGAAGACACATTTGCAGCTGACCCATCACCTCCATTCCTCCCCAGTTTAAGAACCTATGGTAGCATTCACTCATTCACTCATCCCATTAACTCAAACACTATCTTTCCATTATGGATTCCCACTCCTACATGAAAGAGGGAAGATGACTATTGGTTAGAAATGGACACTTTCAGAGCATGATGATGTCCTCAGACTCCAAAGTGGCACCAACAGGTGAACAGTCCCAAGTGAATGCCACTTGAACCTTTGACACAAATGTATGCTGAGTATACGGGGCAGTCGGGGCAGGTCACAGTCTGCAGGCACACAGTCATACAAATCTGCCTCTATGTGCAGGGCTTTTTAAGTTTGGGGATCATTTGCTTGCGAAGGACACTTTGGCTTTCAGAGTTTGGAAGACTGGAATTGAACTGGCAACCCTCTTACAAAGGAGAACCACTCCCACCCCCGAAACCACATCTCATTCATTGTCTCCAGGGGGAATCTCGATGATTGTTCCATTTCCTTCAAAAATAACAAACCATCCGTGTGTTGCCTCATCTGTCACCACACAGGATATGATGTATTAGTGAGCACTGACCATGGTGAGATGTCTGCAGTGACAGAGGCCAAGGCCCTTTGTCTTCACTGTGGATGGGTGTCCGTGAAGATCACCTGCACTGAATCGCTGCTTTGAACCCACGTTACCTTCCATCTCCAAACCCTCTCCATGTTGACAGACATACACATGGCTGAGCCCTGTGCCGGCCCTCTGTATGGACCATGAAGTGTGTATCATAATTTGCATGACAGTCAAACATGCAAGTGATGAGAGTGTTTCTAATTCTGTCTTTGTTTGCTTCTTTTCCGTCTCCTTCTACTCCAGAGGTCATCAGTAATGTTCCAGGTGAGTCAGAGTCAACACAATTTTAGTTTACAGTTTTAGTTATAAACATGTAAAATGATATTACATTTTCCTTCTTTTTACATTTTTTTATCAACATTTAAAATTCTGAATGCATCACTGATTAAAGATTCTAAATCGTACAAAGATATACCATTATTTTAATACAGCTGAGTACATATTTGACTTGTTAAACAATACTTGGAGTATTAAGTTTGCAATAAAAATCTATTTCATGCACATGGGGTCTAACTGGTTCATTCTAAACCATTTCACTGTGGGTAAAGTCGGGACCATAGGTTTTATTTTTCTCATCATCTCACTATAACCACATCTTTATTGGACGTTTGCTGTTTCTATGTAGTCGAGATGTAGATTGTACAATGGTACATAATAAAAAAATGTGCATAATGAATATTCAAAAGCACCTACTGGCTCTCTGTCTTGATTCGTCCACTTTAATAGCTGACACTTGTTGGGCAGCTCAGGATAAATAGACAGCCAGGAGGTGGAGACTTTAATAACGACTGCCGGTGAATCCACCAGCCTGTAACCGGTTCATTCACCGAATTCTTCTGTCTCATGACGCTTTGACAGCGTGTGCTCTGACGTCATGTTTCCATCCTCACGGGGGAAACATGAATCGTCTCAATGCAGAAATGTATTGAAATTGTGTTTTGTTGGGGACTCACTCTTCTCTCTTCCTCTTCCCTCTTTGATCTCTTGTTTTCCTCTGAAGGCCTCGCGCACATGATGGCAGAACCAGGTATGCCTCTCCTTTCCTCTGTTCCACCTCCTCTTTGATGTGTGTGTAATCCCATTGTGGCACTACACGTTTTGGTGGAGTTGTGTTGTGTGTAAGAGTATGTATATTAAAGTGCATGGTTGTATATACATGATACTTTTATTCTGACATAATTTGATAGCTGACGTGTTTGCATGTTATCTTGAACATTGTTTTATCCTTATCACATGTATTTGCATATACATTGATGTGTTTAGCGTGATGTTTGCCAGAATTTGATCTCGCATCTCTTCTTCTGCCCCTCCTCGTCCGGTGTCTCGGATGTGGATCCTCTCTTCTGTCTGCACCTCCTCCTCCTCCTCTTCCTCCTCCTCTTCTAGCTAAAAGCAAAGGTACAGCTTTTTCGAACTCTTTCCATTTCCGTCTCTATGAAAAGCGACGCTTGCTCTGTGAGTGTTGCTGCAGAGTGATGTGTTTGATGTGTTTGCTTGTCTTGTGTTCATTATCTCTAAGAGTGCTGGGATTAAGCAAGCAGTTGAGTTGTTTCAAGTGTGTGCTGTGTTGTGTTTTCCTACTGTGTGTCGGTTGTGTGGTGTGTTCGATGGCTTTACGCTGCATGCAAGGGACACAGTGAAGTTTGATTTCATGATGCAAAGTGAGCAACTATGGATCCGTTTTCATCACAACAAGCGTCTGCACATTCTGTTCAATAATTCATCCTGACTGTGGACTGATGGACGCACTGACAGTTCAGGGATTTAAAATGGTTTGGAACGAATCCACCGACTGGGGCCGTGTTCATGTCTGTCAGTTGGTGGGTCGCGACCATAAAGTGGGTGGCGGAAAAAAATCCTGTCCTTTTATTTTGATGAGGATTTCTTGGAGAGGTGAGATATTTTAGGAATCGTCCTCAATTTACAGGTCGTAACAGTTGAAGGGATGAAGGTGGATCCCGAAGCCAGAGCAGTTGAGAACCAGTGATGGAGAGGAACACAGACCTATGACCCTTTGCCACACTCACCTTCCAGAAGCTCTAACCAGTGGGTTCGGAGTTGCCTCCTGCTGGGAACACATTCATTCCCAGGTCATGGTTTTTATAGCATGTTTGCTGCAGAATGATCATATTGAATTAGATATTCCAATTGTTTAGATCCATATTTTTGCCTAAAATAATTTCACAACAGTGATTGTAGATCTTCCGGATCAATCTCATAAGCTCGCTCCATTTTTGTGTGCTCACGAGGATACGTGAGGATAAAAAAACACACTATATACAATATGATCTTTGTAAAAAAGTATTTCAGTGAGCCATCGAAGCCTGTGGACTGGTTTCTGTGTGACGGACTCGGGGGGTCCGTCTGTGAAACCCTCCTCTCTCCTCACCCCGGAGTTTTCTTGGCAGCCGGCGACAGAAGCATGGCGCTCTGCTTCTTCACACCAGTTAATGTGCATCTGGCCAAACAGGAAGTGACTCTGAAATTGGGGTTAAACTCAAGTCAGAATCAACATCCTGTTCCAGTCATGGTGGGACCTTTGCAGGGTCTGGGGATTTCAAACGATCCCCTAAATCAGATGCTGTCATTTCTGCTGGGAAGTCGACCCGACCTCATGATGAGCATGTGATCGGAGGACTGGATGCTGAACTTGCCCAAAGTGTGCAGGCACCGCAGTGAGCATTTTAAATGCTTTCTATTTCTTACATCATTAGAGGGCTAAGCATCTTCAACTTCTAAGATAGCTCCTAATAATCAGTTCAAAAATATCAATATCAGTCAAATAATATCGAATCAGTATCAAAAACACCAATTATTAAACACCAGGGAAATGTGTATATCTAAATATAAAGTTCTGACGAACTGAGGCCTTGTCCACCGGGAGGTGAGTTTAGGTGAAATCCGCCTGCGTGTTTTTCTGGTATCGACGTCTCGTCCACACTGGGCTGCTGAATACCAAGAAATGCCCCAGAGTGATGTTGAACACACCTCCACCAACAGGGCGGATCACATCGCAGGAGTTGCGTGCGAATGCTCCAAGTCTTCTTCTCTGTCTTTGGTGTATTTCTGCGGCAGCGCCACCTACAGACCCGGCGGCTTTACCACAGTGTTTTCGGTCGTTTCACGAGAACAAACGCGTTTCTCGCGACGACGCCACGTTTGATCGATTCCGCTTTTCAAAACGACAAAGCAAAAGATTGTCTCCGTGCGCGCAAGGCCGAGGGGAGGTAAAGGTATCCACTGTTTCAGCTTTGCGAGCAGGAATCTGATAACGGTCGATATTCAGGATTCACCTGGAGGAGCTGTGATTGGCTGCTTTCTGCTGCATACGCGCACCTGTAATGGCTTCCCCCCTTCACGGCACAAAGCTGCCGTGGGCCCCCGGAGTTTCCTCTCCTCTCACCACCTGTCTCCACCGCTTTCTGCGATGTCTAATCCCTGCGCGAGATGGTCGACATTATTAGGCATCGAGCTCCCTGTCGCCTTCTGTTAGGCAGACAAGAGGCTCCATTCTGGCTCAATTTGCATGTCAGCATTCGGGGTGTCTCGGGGGGGCAGATAGAGGGAGACGGGGGGGAAATAGGAAACTGTGTCTCAGCCTTGGAGGAGTCATATTTTACTGTCGTGGGCTGAAACCTGCTTCTCTATAATCTTTGTATTTTTTTTCAGGTTTTTATTTTTTTTTCTGGACTCATTTTCTTTCCTCTTTGATGTTTTTGTGGTAAACCTCCCCCTCTACCTGCTGCCTTATTTACTCTATAATCCCTCTTTCGCTCTTGTTTGCCTTTCCATGATCTCTCTCTCTCTCTCTCTCTCTCTCTCTCTCTCTCTCTCTCTCTCTCTCTCTCTCTCTCTCTCTCTCTCTCCTCTCTCTGAAATCACCGCTCTCCATCATGTCCATTTTAGCTGTAGCTTTGTTCTTGCTCCACGTCTTAATGCAGTGGTGCAGCTCGGTACATACCACCGCAGTAGTTTCAACACAGAGGACTTGGGCAACAGAAGGGGGCGAGGTCAGTGAATGTTATTCGGCAACGCCCTGCGAAGGCCAATCAGTGACATGTAATTCCACAGCTGTTCTCGTAGATGACTTTGTCATGTGAGTGGCATATTTATCGTACAAACACACTTTCTTGTATCAAGAGCCATTGTTGTCATTCCATGAAATTATTGAACACGTCACCTTATCAAGAAACGTCAATATGTGAAAACAATTTAACTTTAGAATCGTTAGTAATCAAATGAACGTCAGTAAAAAAATTGAACGTCCTGCACAAAAAATTGGAAAATGAGTTTTATTTTGTTGACAGTACCAATTGTGATAATAGCAGTGTCAATTTTATGACAAATTTATGCTCAAAAATACAGAAATGCACGATTTAAAAAAAATCAAATTAGACTTGAAATGAATGGGGTGGTTTTCTAAAGTGGCACTTTTATTTTGAAGGCTAAGACATGGTTGTGCATGGAGGCTTTCAGATGCAGCGGTGTTTTCTTGCCTGCAAACGTCAAGCATGATAGAATCACACTCCCGGGAAACAGAGGCACTTCAAAGTTGTTCTTTAGTTATTTCAAATCTCCCAAACCCAGTCGAAGGCCACAGTCGTATCAAATGTCAACTCATCCTTGCCACGCGTCACATGAGACGTGCGCTCAGTCTTTAGGAGGCGCTCAACTCAACTGGATAATGTTGTATTTGGGCAAAAAGGGTTTTTTAAAAGAAAGAGTTCTGTTTTCAGTCATGACTCCCAGTTCCACTCCCATGGTGATACGGTCAGTACGTGTTTCTACTGTCACAGACAAAGTAACAGTGTTTATTTCCATGGCTGTGACATTTGGCGCCACGGTCAAACCAGCTCGCTCAAAGGTGATTGGTCAAACTATGAACTAAGGGTGGTCCTCCACCACAGACTCTAATATTAACATGCAGAATGTTATTTGTCCATAAATATTACATATGCTGTTATGTGACTAACATGAATGTTAAATTCCTTTCCGCTCCCTAATATTGGAGATAGTTGAACTGCCTGATTGATTTTAAAGGAACACTTTCACCCAAATTGTCAATCAAAGACTTAAAAGGTCCAGCAACCAAATCTGAACCACAACCTCAAACATTGTGTTAAGTACGATTTTATTCGCTATTGGCGAGAACCTTCAATCAAATATGATTTTATAAGCAGTCGACAAGGAACGTAATGACCTCCCATCTCTCACTGGGTCATAAAACACTTCTTGTTCACTTGAGCCTGAAATTGGATACCCACAATGAGCAAGCTGTTCATTGCTAATACATTTATTGATCAGCGTCGACCGTCTTTATATATCATTGCTTTGATCAGGGTTTTCAACCTAAACTTTATGCTGTAATATATTCCACATTGGCTGGTCAGGTGATTCTTGAGTCGGGACCGAGGAGCATGTGAGCTGGTGGGAGTGGGCTCTCGATAAACGTGCTTTACAGATGCATTTTTCAGAAACGTTGTGGATTTCTTTGATCTTACTTCAGTAAGCAGGCTCTCGATTCGCTTCAGTGTGATTTCATAACGGGGCCTTTAGGCTTTAGCAGTGGAATGATCCCAGTTCAGTTCGCTATCACTGTAATATACATCAAGTGTGTTCAGGATTGGATCAGCAGATGGACAGAAGGGCGGACATGTTGGGGGGTGGTGGTCCCTGGTTAGAGGGGGTGGGGCAGGATGCTGGTGGTGTTGCATGGACAGTTGTGTTTTTTGCGCTTGACTGAGTGTTGGAATGAGTCAGACATGGAGAGTGGGGGTATAGCCCAGCATCAGTGACAGTGGGGGGGGGGGGGTCTGGAGGGCACGGAGCCTCCAATGTGCACAGGGGGGGTGTCTGGAGGGCACGGAGCCTCCAATGTGCACAGTGGGAAGAGGTTTTAGACGACAAACAAAAAAGATGTGAGACTTTCACATGGGATCAAGAGGTGAACATAAGAACATGAGTCAGAGCGAATCCTGCGTTAAACTCATCTTAAGCAGTTTTCCATCCTGCTCTCTCTCCGTTAACAATGACTGAGGAAGAACCTCCTTCAATCTTAGATACAAAAGTCCGTTCAAACAGCTGAGTCATTCTGATCAGAATGGGGCGAAACATCTGAATCTGGTGATGAGGAGAAACTCTGTCAAAGGCCGAGGCATTTAGGCAAAATGTACAGTTTAAATGATGCAGGTGTTATGATGATTATGATGATGATTATTATTATTAGCAGTAGTAGTAGTTGTTGTTGTATTAATATTATTAGTAGTAATGTTGCTGGTGCAGGGACCACATTCTATTAAAACATGTTAATTGCATAGCACTTTTCATTGTACTTAAAGACACTTTACATAGTTTCATTTCAAAATAATTCATGGATGAATGCACTGTCAACTTTCTTTTAGGAGTGTAATTAGAGGTAATTCCAGGAGCAGTGCTTGGCAGCCATGTTCAACAAACATTACGGTGATTACATAATCTGGAATACGCTACAAATGAGTTTCTACGTTAATAAACACACATAGCCTACATTTAAAACCAGCATTTAATTCCATGTCCTTGTGGCCCTGCATCAAAGACACAAAGACAGTGTGTGTGTGTGTGTGTGTGTGTGTGCGCGTGTGTGTGCGTGGAGGAGGATCAATGTTTCCTGGAGAGTGACAATGAACTCACAGAATGTGTAATGAATTGTGCCGACAATATGCAAGTAGTATGCTAATCAGCTAATCAGGTGTGATTGGCTTCCAGAGGAGTGAGCTCTCGCTCACCTTGAGGAGACATTGATAATCAGGGGTTGATGAGCTCTGGGGATTCTCTGCCTCCGACCACCAACACCTTTCAGATGGCAATGATAAAGTGGCTGTTTGTGTCATTTGAAGCCCTCGCTCGTAAAGATCGGAAACTCCGTCAAACACACACCTCCCACTTGATTGGCTTCGTGTGGCAGAGAGTCGGTAAAAAACCCGTTTGATTTAAGGAATTAAGGAAGAGTTTTCATTTGATTATGTTTGTTATTTGACCACAATCAACAGAGAAACATTTTCAGAGGGAACACTGAACAGGGACTGTGACCAAAACGGCACAAAGAGCAGAATAAGCGGAATTGTAAAGTGTGAAAACATCTGAGGTATTTAAAGACATTTGATCAGTTGACATTGTCCACTCCACGTCTTTCTGGCTGGAACTGTTCAGGATGTGTGAGACAATAACAGTTTGCTGCTTAGCCTGAAAACTGCTACTTCTACTTATAATAATGATCATATTAAATGTGCATTTTCATGGTCGTTCAGGAAAATATTGTGTTAAATGAGCAAGTAGTGAAAGTACGGTGGGTGGTGATTATACATTTGAAGATTCTGACAACGCTAAATATGTTGTAAGCCAGTGTCAGATATAATTCTGACACATGTTTGTAGCATGTGCTGCACCCTGAGGTAATTGTTTTGGTTTTTTCTCCTCCTGTATTACTTTGACCTCACTCAAACATTCAATTAACCTTCAGTGGTTCACGCTGATTCGACAATCTTCATTTGATTAAGTTCAGTCTGAGCAGAGACGGAATCCGAATGTTTTAGAATGTCGTTTGAGTCGAGAACATTGATTTTAGAAGCTGGAGACACAGAATGCGAAAGGAAAGGTCATGAAACATCACCTGACCATACAGTTATATAATGTCTAAGTTACATATGTGCCTTAATGAACACAACGACAATGACCCATAAAATGACCATCTGACCGTGTATTTATGTGCCTCTACCTGAAGGTAACATGTTTAGTTTTCCACTCCTTCCAAAGGGCGATAGAAGAGGCCGCTGTGGTTCGTCGCCCTGAAGGAAGCAGGGCAGCGGGACACAGGTTCACTTTCTGTTGGAGGAGCTTTGTCATTTTACGAGGGAAACCTCGTTCGTGAGACGAGACGGGACGAATTCTGCTGAGGAAGCGTCTCTGAGGCAAAGCTGCCGAGGATCCTCCCAGTTTAATAAAAGCTCAACTATCTCGAGATTTTGCTCGGCTGAGAGCGCTGCTCGTTTTAGCCCCGGCACACAAACACAGTGCCCCGTGCGCAGTGCTTATGTAGAGGGCAATATGATCAAAGCTCAGACATGAACAGAAATGAGGCTTTGAACCACGAGATTCTCAGTTTGTAGATATTTCCCCCACAATCTTTTCTAGAATTAGAGAATGAAACATTTTCTTTTTACATATTTTAAAAACATCATTTTAATAATTGTTGGTATTATAATTGCCACACTGCTCAAATCGGATGAGTCAGCTATAAAATGTCCTTCGTATCATACCCTTGCAGTTTGTGGGAAATGATTTTAGAGCAACGTGTTTGGTCAAATGAAACTTTAGAGGAAAGACAAACATGGAGGAGGGTCACTATTGTCACAGACCCTGACTCTTTGAAATGATTGAGGCTTTGGCAGAAACAAATGCCCTTCTGGTATGCACCCCCCTGGGGAAATTGCCCACCCCTGTCCTACAGGGTGCACCAGCCCCTACTTTTATTGACAGCAAAATGTAAATGTTGTGTCCACATGTCAGGAGTGAGGACAAAGGAAAGAACTGGTCAAAGTCTAACATTCATTTACCTGCATTTGTACTTGGCCAGTGGTACACGACTTCCTCCTCCGGAGGAGAAATGAAATGTCCAGTCAATCTACCAACATTTTTCAAACTCCATCATCCAACCAATCCAACATTCATCGAGACAAACTCTGCGGTGCCACATTTATCAGAGTGTTATAACAACCAGGTCACGTTTTATTCTTATGCAATTTTTTTTCCTACTGGTCTTCAGAATCCAAAACAGCCCGTCAGCGTCACACAGACCTACAAACTGAAATGAAGCCTGCTCAGCTGAAGCGCTGAACCCCACTGCGCCAGTTGCCCTCTGGCGAACACATTTTGGCTGCGGAACGTTCCCTAGACAGCGTTTGAGGGAGGAGGTTCTGGGGGTGGGGGGCGGGAACATGCTGCAGGGGAAGAGAAACATGGCGTCGATCTGTGAAACGATTAAATCCAGATTCCTACTGACAACATTTCACAACCCCCCTGGAGGGGAGTGACATGGGGAGCGGCACAGAAAGATAGATGGAGAGAGAGCGAGGGCGCAAACGAGGGGGAGAGAGAGAGATTATGGGCAGGATTGTGCTGGTTATCTTAATTAAATGGAAGTGCATTTTATCCTCCTCCTATTGATTTTTGCCACGGGCACTGTGTGTATATCAAAGGGAGCGTCTGCACCATGAGGCTGGTTTGCAGAATCTAGTCTTTACTCGTGGCCAATGTGACGACTGACAGTCAACAAACTATTGAAATAGTAAATTAAAGGCAACATCAGAGATGAGCTCCAAGAAACGATATACGGCTGCCAGATGGGGAGAGGAGCATTTATTTGCAAAGGTGCTGATTGCAAGAGTGCTGTGTGTGTGTGTGTGTGTGTGTGTGTGTGTGTGTGTGTGTGTGTGTGTGTGTGTGTGTGTGTCACCCACCACAATGCCTCCTATTTTGCAGTGCAGCGACCGCCCCAGTCACAGTGGTCAGGGTCACAGAAGAAAAAAATAAAAATATAAAAAAACGATTTCCCCCACTCCTTCCTCCCCTTCTGGCCCAAAATCAAAAGGGACGGCCCTTTTGATTTTGCTAAAGTTAATGTTAACAGTTTTGTCAAGCGCACTTTGCCCCAGGCAACACTGCTTAAGTATATCTTTTGCAATTTATGTGACCTGCTTTCTGGCAGAGGCTTTTTCCCATTACTGGGAATGACATTTCATTTAGACGACATCATTCATCTTTCCCTGTTTGGACTGCACCTCTCTCGCTCTCTCTCTCTCGCTCTCTCTCTCTCTCTCTCTCTCTCTCTCTCTCTCTCTCTCTCTCTCTCTCTCTCTCTCTCACCAATGTACACACAGCCCCCCCCCCTCGATCCCCCCATCCCCCAGTCTACTTTCATACCTTGTTAATTATGTTTTACACAGTTTTACTCTCTGATCTTTTTCTCTCCGCCTCTTATCCTCACATATTACTCGGGGACACTATTTGATTGGCTGAAATCCAATTTTGTCAAACATGCAGCCAGTTACCAGGGTATTAGGTTCACCTGACTACAACCAGTGTAACACAACAGCGCTGTGATCATTTCTACCTTAATGTAGCACAGATGGATGGCTATGTACAGTATGCATATATACATATATACATATATGTGTATATGCATATGTATTCAACATACAAACCAAACCATCTGGAATTGTCTTTGTTCCACTTGCTGTCAGTTGCTCAAGGACACTTAGATCAAGCTACAGAAAAATGACCCATTCTACCTGCTGAGCCCTGTAAGCCCAGTGGGCGGGGCTGTTATGAGTCATTTCATTCTTTTATGCTCAATGTGGAGCCAACTCTGTCTGAAATATTCATTTCAATGTGACGGAAAGGAGAATTTTAACAGTTCAATATATGCATTGAATTGTTACTTGTAGTTGCTCTTAAATCCCCAAAGCGCATCTTTGTCTCAGAGTGACTCTTCGATGTTCTGCATCCTATCAGATCCTTGCGTGAAGCAGAGACCTGTCGAGTATTTGGGCTCCTGATAGTTGGACACTAGTCGTTCTCTGGAGGAGAATGGAAATAATAATAGTTAATAGACAACCGCATTGTTTCAAACATCCGGAGCCGTTTTCATGTTTGTGTATTTTCAGTGTGGTTGTTCACACACTTGACTCTGTGCTTGCTTTGACATGTGTCTGTGTATAGCCTTGTGGGTCTTTCACAGTGAACTGGTGTCTTAATGGGTTTTTAATGGAATCCAGTCAGCGAGGAGCCCACAGCACTGGATTCCAGTCGAGCTGGTCACATTTGAGAGGAATGGAAATGTAAGAGTCAGGGGAGCAGCCATGAAGACATGGAGTGCACCCTCGGCAACAACTGGAGCCACATGAGTGTTGCATGTCTGCACAGTTAGCACCTGTGCTCAAATCTGCAATACATCTATTCCAGGCATGTGTGTTCTATGTCAATGGGGAAGTGTTATCTTGTGTCTAAAAGCAACACTGGATTTCACATGCATCGATTGAGGTAGTCGGCCTGGGACTGCAGAGATGACTATGCAGGTCTCTCCATCCCTGGACTGGGGAGCGACAGAACCTCTGACCCGGCTCCAGCTCAAGTCCGTGTACCCCAGCGGTGTGGAACATAAGGCCCAGGCCCAGAAACAGCCCACTGGATGAATCTGCAGTGTAAAAATGACAGAGAAGATGTTGAGATGTTGGTTTATTGACCTACACTTACAATGCCGGGGCAGTAGGGGGAGTATGTGCTGCTTGGACTGGGTGAGATGGAGTGTGTGTGTCTCTGGTTTGATGCGATAGGTCGATGTTGCATCGTTATGCTATGATTTGACAAGTCCGGTCCACTTCTGGTGAACTTGGTCTGTATGTGGGCCCTGAACTAAAATGAGTTTGACACCACTGGTGTACAACCAACAGGAATAGTGCTGGTCATCTGCTTGTTGTGGACTTCCTGTTGTTTCATAGCGAGACTATTCTGCCAGTCAGACCCATCATCTCAGAAAGGGGCACAGGCTATAGACCTAATGCCAAGATCATTTCCCCCCACAAAAGCTCAATCTTCGATCGGTCACTTCACATAATACATAACCACGGGAGGGTTGAGCCGACCAGGTCAGTTTGGGGAGGCCACTCCTCCAGTGCTGTTAAACCCCTACCTGAACGATGCGTGTTTACTCCGGACCACCCTGCCGTGTCCTCTGTGCATTCCCTTGGTGTGTTTGTTGGTATAGTTCCACTCGGAAGAGTCTTTGATTGGCTCCAAAGAAAATGGATTCATTATCGTCCAGTGAAAAGGGCTCGTCTGCCGACGGTACCGGACCGGTTCGTTCCCTCGGAGGGTGCGGTGGGGTGAGAGTGAAAGCTGCCTCGCTCACTCCCACTGCACCAAAATAAGGTTTGCATACGTTTGACAGGCTCAGTCATCGACAGTCTGCAAGTGGAGTCTACGTCTTTTCGGCTTTGGCATTGTTCCACTCGCCTGAGTTCCACTGATCATCTGATCGTTTTCGCTCAACTGTATCTGCCATCAGTCATATAGTGACGACTGGCGTCACGGAAGAGAGAAATGCTCTGATGATGTGACTTGATCAATCTTAAAGCTTCACTCTCCACCACCATTTAGATACAGCTGTGCTGCCCAGACTTTCTCACCTGCAAGCTGCGTTTTAATTGACCAAGTCAAAGGCATATATAGTATATGTGTATATATATGTAGTGAGCATGACAATTCTCCCTCTCTCTCTCTGTCTCTCTGTCTCTCTCTCTGTCTCTGTCTCTCTCTCTCTGTCTCTCTCTCGCCCGTGTTGATGCGTGACGAACGCCAGTTGAAATGTTACCGGCGATCAATCAACATTGCCCGTGCGATCGATGTATTGGCACTACTGATATACAGTTTATATATATATACATATATTTATTCTACTGCATAGTATAAAGATATTCACTATCTGATACTTTGATGTTCAAGCAGAGTTATCATAACAAGAAAAATAAATGAGTGTATCAATAATTAGTTTTACATATTTTTCAAAAGAGAAAACATTAAAACATCATTTTACATCGACATGTCAAGAGAGAAAATGCGCATTCATGAATATTTTAATTCAAAAATCCATTTCAATGCAGATTTTAAAAGGGAAATAGCTTTAGGTTTTGTAGCTTTATCAGCCAAGTCATTTAGCCTTTCAATTTATCCTTTGTAGTGAACGTGTGGCTTTGTAACGGTAAAACAATGTGAATGAACTGCACTCACCTCAAACCCTGTTTTCTTTGCTTAGAAAACTGAACGTGAAGGTGTTTGTGTGGAGCTCAGATGAACGTCTGAAACAAAATGGAGCCCTGATTCTCACTTTGTGCTCAGGTTGTCTTCCTTTGAACATACTTTGTCATATACACTCAGAAGCTTCTTCTATCCCCGCATCCATTTTAATTTGTTTGCCTCATTTGACCAATGCAAGGCCCGATGCGTCTGAGCAGAGCTAAAAGGAGTCGCTAAATAAGTAAACTAATCTAATGACTAATGGGGAAAACACATTGAAGAAAAATACAATGGAAAACTCAATGAAAAACAATGAGAAATTGACCTTTGTAGATATCACATGAATTAATCATGTATTTAGTTGTTTATGACCACTGATTATATTCTATTAATGACTATTAATGAGTGTGTAGGATTTGATGACATCCATTAGTGAAGTTGTAGGTTGTATCGATTCCCTCAACCTTCCCTGTTTAGCTGACTGAAGAACCTATAGCAGCCCCATATAGTACATGCCCCCTCTGGGGTACTGTAAAAACATGGCGGCCCCCATGGAGAGGACCTGCTCCTCATGTAATGTCAGTAGATCATTTGTATCTACATATAGACAAAAAATGACCAAAGTCATACACACTGCACCTTTAACAGCTTTGTTTTTATAAAGAAATTAAGTGTAAATGTCCCCTGATATATAATTTGTGTATTTCGCCTGGGGCAAGAGTCGTCAATTCAATCAAACTGATTTGCATAATGGCAGCAGTGGTAGTGAAACGTATTACACCTGGTATCACATGCTATCACCAGATGTGAAGATGACGTTTTTGGTAATAACAGCAGGAATATTAAAAGCTCGGTTTATTAAAATTAATATTAATAATTTTAGTCTCATTATGACCTCAGAGCGCTTATCTGCCCCCTGGCTCGACTGTACAGGACTCTGCTTTGAAATAAAGAGAACAATTGGAGAAGCAGTGTTCCAGTGTTGAAGGTGACCTCTGATCCTTCAGCATTATGGCTCAGCAAATTAAAACATTAGCGCTATCAGATGGAGGGCGCGCAGCAGATATGCACACCACATCAGGCCGGGGGAACATGCATAGGGGGTGAATGCCTATCGCTGATTGATCTCTCCGCTAGGTTACCTTCGTCTTATATAACTGCCCGTCAGCGCACTTCGGCAAAAAATATTCCCTTTGGCGTCGGAGTTAATGCAAATTCCCAGAGAGGAAGATGAGTGAGAGGAGAGAGAGAAAGAAAGGGGAAAAAACATTTGCACTGTGTTCTGTTATTGGAAATGAGATGGCTTTTTTATGACCTCGGGGCTCAGGGCCCACTAAGCTTTTGAACATTTATAGGCTCAGATAAGAGGAGTCCATTATGTCTCATGCAGAATGCTCATTACAGTCAGACATGGGGCTTTGATGCCTCAGAATCTGCAAAAGCGTACTTTCTCAGAGGTCGACGTGGAATCAGAGAGTGATTGTCTCTTTATCTTCAGCACTGAGAGAAAAAACAAAAACAAAAAAAAACTTTCCAAAAATATTTTGATACTGTATAAAACTGGGAAATCAACAAGATCTCACCTTGAGACATGACAGCAATAACTATTTGAAAAAAAGGCTTTCTTTTACATTTTCCTGACATCAAGAAGTGAATATTGTCCTCACTCAGTAGCAAAACTGGACATAGGATTACTCACTATGAACACACTCATTTTGGTGGACACACACCCAAGGTTCTACAAAATCCCGGGTAAATGAGAAAAGATGGGCTTTTGTGGTGCCTCCTCCCCCCTGTACAGAAGAAAAGCCCAAACTGCTCTGTTTGACCAATTGGCCCAATCTCTTATGGTTGGTCAACAGTTCCCTGTTGATGTAGAAAATGTCCTGCTCGTGAAGGTTCAGACTGATGTCAACTCCAATGGGAACCAGATTGAAAATGGAAGACAGGCTGTTTCAGCAGCCTCTGTATGAACAATAGAATGTGTAACAAGAAACACTTGCCACACCACCTTACCTAACCTACCTCCTCCACCGGACTCCACAAATAAAGCACAACGTGACTGTTAAGGCCATTACATAGTCCGCAAGAAGGAAGAGCTTTGCTCTCGTTCCCAGGGCTGCGAGAACAAGAGCAAAGTTCTTATTGGCCAGGACATCACCAGGGGCGGGTGTGTGGGTGGATGCACCAACGAAGCCACAGGATACCGGCGGGATCGGTCACACTCACACACATATCTCACTCCTCCACGCCCTCTTCAATTTCTGACCAGTCACACCATCGAAGGAGACTATACGAGAAAAAAGTTCTGCCCGGATCATGTTGCAAGAACAAGCTGCGAGAACTCATTTTGTTCTCACGGCCCTGGATCGGGAATCCAGGGGCCGTGAGAACAAAATGATGTCATTTTGGGAGCAAGAACAAAGTTGTAGCTTCTTGTTGAGTAGGGAATGGCCTTTAGTTGAGAGCTGTGTTTGAGATATCCTGACTTTTTGAAGGAGGTATATTGTCCCGTCTCTAATCCCAGCAAATTGTCCATACCCACATATGATCTACTGTTAATGAAATGTAGTTTCAGGGTCAAGAAACTCACACTCACACGCTCTCCATAAATTGACCGACCTCTCACTGTAAGTGAAGCCCTGACCCTCGAGCATTCAAAGCTTGAGCAGGCTGAATGTAGCAGTAAGTCCCAGTACCCGCCTGTGGAGGCTCCACCCTCACACCCCAGGAACATGCGCTGCCCTGGGACCAGGTGATTTATAAATGCCCCATTCAACATAACAGCCTCCAAACATTGCTGGTTCTCAATGTGGAGTTAGGGGCTGATTTCTGCCCTGTAGTGTAACTGTGGTGTGATGGTGTGTGTTTGCATGAACGTGGCCCTTGTGAAGATGGATTGTGTGCTGATGGTATTCGACCGGTCATAGACAGATGTAAGTCACAGAGACGATGACACAATTCAATTTCAATTCAGACTTGTCCGAGCGAGTCACCTGCGAGGCACCGGCAGCGATTGGGCCATTAGACAATGATCTGTTTGGAATGACAGACTGTAAATTGGCAGAGGAGGGTGGTCTGATTTTACACTGTGATTAATTTCCATATGATAGGTCAGCTCACTTACACACACACACACACACACACACACACACACACACACACACACACACACACACACTCCCTCATTCCCATTTTTTATGTCTGCAGTCTTTGAACATGAGTTAAACACATCCAACAGATCGTCCCCCCCCCTGCTTCGACGGTTGGAGGTGATTCTGCCTGTGAAAGCTTCTCATCAGTAATGACACTGGCTGTTCTCATCACTCAGGATGATAAAGGGCTGCCAGGTGTGTGTTTGGCTGTTTGCTAATCTTAAGGACGTTGTGAAACCTGCAGAGCATATTTATCCACCTTGGGTTTGTTAAATGACTATAGGGCAGTGATTTGAGTGAGAATGAGGCAACACCAAGAACCTTGATCCTGAAGGGTTTACATAAGAAACAGGTGACTAGTTGGTTGCAACCAATCACCGGATCATTTTGGCCATTTGAAATGTAGTAAAGCCAATAACGTAATAACCTGCCAGTAATGGAATAAAACGTTTGAGCCAATAATGTAATAACATTTTGCCAATAGTGTAATAAGTGATTACATTATTTGCTGCAGTTATTACATTTTCAAAGGATTTGTTTTGATGTTAGGCCAATAACATCATTACCAGCCAATAACATAATCATGTATTTCATTATTGGCAAAATGTTATTACGTAATTGGCTCAAACAATTTATTACATTATTGGAAATATATTACTTTATTGGCCGTGTTACATTTAAAATGGCCAAACTTATTACATCACAGGAAGGTATTACGTTATTGGCTATTATTACGTTATTGGTTGCTGCAAACCCTTTCCCTCCCATTGTTAATGGAATTGAATTCCCAAAGTAGAATGTAATGAAATCTGTACTCAGAAAGTTCTTTACAACATAAGGATCATATTCAAAGTTTATATAAATGGCCTTCCTGTATGTCCATAGATAAACTCCAGCATTGACTGGACACCACCTCCGGGTCATTTGGATTATTATTGTGTTCTTTGATTCCATTACACCAGAATGATAAATACCTTGTGCACCCAAACGTAAGCTTTTTTTTTGTCTGCAATGGAAAATTGTTTCATCAGTTTTCACAACCTGGGCAATGACTCGGCATTCGACCCAACTTTCAATGGGCTCCGCCTCTGATTGGCCTTGATGAGAACACAGCCGTGATCATTTCCTCTTCTAAACTGATGTGTGCAAAGACAAAGTCCTCTGCCCTTTATGGTGCCATGCCACAGAGCTTGTTACCACAGCCATGACCATCTCTAACCCAACCTATTTTTGATAACTTGGGACACTAATCTGCATTTTTTTTTAATTATTTCGTTGCAGAATTAAACCAAGAGTTTTTTTAAACAGAGTTTGATGATGGAAAGGTGATCACCGTCCAATTATAATGGGAAAGAGGCTAAAGATATTATTGTCAATCACAATAGGTTGTGTGTCCCATGCAGGTTGGTCATCTGATCAGATCCAGTGGCTCAGTGGTCAGAGCGGTCGCCAGTAGGACCCCTGGTCCCTGGTTCGAGTCCTCTGCAGGCATTTTGAAACGTCACGATAGTTAGTCTGTTAACGATATAACATTATTTTGGAAGACGTGTCCGGAGCTCGTATATCCTCCACAGATCAAAGTATGAATTCTTCACTGCAAATAATAAATCAGACATTCTGAAGTTGCTCCATGGCATCAACCCCCCCCCCCCCCCCCCCCCCCCCCCCCCCCCCCCCCCCCCCCC
>JAFBJT010001240.1:47276-58814 GCA_016785325.1 Chascanopsetta lugubris
GTGTGTGTGTGTGTGTGTGTGTGTGTGTGTGTGTGTGTGTGTGTGTGTGTGTGTGTGTGTGTGTGTGGTGAGGATCACGGGCTGAACCACTTTGGCCTCAGCTCCTCTGCTGTTGCTCTGTTGTGGTTGTGTCACAGTTGATGTGATAACACAGCGTGGACACGAGAAGTGGAACCAGCCAAGCCCAGAGCCCCTTTAAAAAAAAAATTATATATATATATATACTCGAGCACATGCACTCATGATGTGTGTGCCATGAACAATTTGAGTTTCTTTTCAGTCAGAAAAGGTTGACTATATTTTAGAAGTGATCTTGGAACCTGCAGCAGTTTGGACCCAGAATAGTAGACAGCTCACCATGAACTACAGCAGGTATCTTGTGTGTGTGTGTGTGTGTGTACGTGCATGTGTGTATGCATGTGCATGTGTGTATGCAGACAACATGCCCTCAAGCCTAATATGGAGGTATATACAGTGAAACTGGTTCATATTACCCAAGAACACAACAGTGAATGACGTTTGTGAGAAACAATTTTCCACTTGATTTAATTCACAGATAATGAATAACACGCACATACACACACACACACACACACACACACACACTCTGTATGATAGATGATGTCTTAATATACTGTATACAATCATGTGGTGAACAGGAAGTCATTTCTAAAGAGGCACCAGATGAAAATGAAAATGCAAAACAATCCGACTTTTGTTTTTCCTGATTTTTCTCACCTTACGATCCTTTGATTCCAGTTGAATTACTTCCTGTTGTCATCGTGTATTCTTCCCCAGAATGACCTAATTAGTCTCTTTTGTTTTCATACATCATTATTATTATTGATGTGGTACATTTCTGCTGAGCTCAGTCGGTTTTATTTGAGTTCCCACTTCCCGCGACTTTTTCTCTGAGTGTGTTGACGTGTTGTGCAGCGCCACATTATTCTGTGGAGCGGCGCCTCTGTGGACTCTATCAGTGGCTTCATCTGGTGTCGAGGCCCCTCGTCAGGGGGCAGTGGCAGGGGCCGACGCGGCCCAGACATTATCTGCGTGACATGAAGCTGCACGCGTGTGTGTCGGTGTGTGTGTGTGTGTGTGTGTGTGAGCAGTATAGTTTAGGTGTATGTGTGTTGCTGATGCTGATTGGAGCACATGGTCCAAGGAGCCAAATTAGTCCAATTGCAGAGGGCAATCAGCAATCAGTGCTCTACCCCTTCTCCTGTGCTGATGCAATTATGGCGCTGATGAAGCCCCCCCCACCCTCTCTGTATATATATATGTGTGTGTGTGCATGTGTGTATTTGAGAGGGCGTTTCCATCGGGCAGCGACAGTCTGCTCATTTTGAGGGAGTCCATTGATCCTGGTCTGACTTCATTACTGTCACGACTCTGCAATAGGAGCCTCACAGCCTCACTCTATTTAGATCCTATCTTTGCTGCAGCCTGGTGGAGCCGCTCCTCAGCTCTGCCTTCACTACTTCATCATCCAAACAGCAGCTCAGCTTGATGCAGTACAGACCAGCATTTTATTTCCCTGCAGCCAACACAGTGTGACAGGCAGCACACAGCCAACAGTTTGGCCGTGTGTGCGTGTGAAACACGGATACTCTCATGTTCTGTTAGTTTGCAAACATTTATATTTGCTCGTACTGGGACATGACGTGTGGATCACTGGAGAGATGAGATCCACCAGTTTGTGAATGGACAAGGGGACTGCTCTAATGACACATGTACATCAGATACAAGGATGCATTTTCAAACATTCTGCATCAGTCAAATCTGATTGAGTGAGATCGTCATCATGCCCATTAAAGGTGCAGTGCGTATGATCTGGTGACATCTAGTGGTAAAGTTGCATGTTGTATCCATCCCCCCCCCCCCCCCCCCCCCCCCGGTAGCCCTCGGTTGTCAGAAGATGTCAAGTCCGTCCATTCTTCTCATTTTACCTCTGGAACCTACAGCTTGTGGTCAATTCGCCCATGAGGTAATTCAGGCAGACTCAGGTTTGGCCATGACCAAAAAATCCCCTTCAATATGATATTTGTATTTCTTCCTGATTTGTTCAGCATGTAAACTGGGTGAGATGTTATCATACATTAAAGATGATGGTAACAAGCGAATGTAAATGGCAGAAGGGGCCGGGAGCGTATCAAATCTTGCTGAGGGCGTCACATTCTCTCTGATTCTCATGTTCTACAATTTACAAATCAAATATTTGGAAACACTTCACATTTTTTTTAGGACTGAGGAATGATTCACATTATTATTATCATAATTATTGTTATTATTCACAAGTTGTGTGGATTTGATAGAAAAGCATAAAGTGTTCGGAGGGCCTCCTTCCTCTGACCAGTGTTCAACACCTTTCGAGACAAGAGAACCCAATCAATTACGACCACAGATTGTACACACACGGATATTTGTCAATATTAATGAATCTTAAACAATGTGGAAACACAATTTGAATCTATTCACTGGAAAAATATCAGTGGGTCATGAAGTGACGCAGTTTCTGGAATTCAATAATCAGTGTTCACTGTAAGTCCACTCACACCGCCGAGGGGCCAGTGACAGCTCTCTCTCTCTCTCTCTCTCTCTCTCTCTCCCCCTCTCTCTCTCTCGCACACACAGACACACCCCTAGTCAAGCGCGTGTTGGACTCTGACACTGCACCACCATTCCAGTCTGGCCTCCGATGACGTTCATTACGGTTGAGGAAAAGCATCATCTTTATTTATTGTCAAAGGTCCAACACCCAACATTTCTCCACCAGACCTCAGAGTGTAGATATAAGTGGAAAATGATGTTATGTCCAATACTATTTGCCTTTAATTTGCCCAATGTCCAGATGTCCACATCTACAGATACAGAGTGTTTCTCAAACGCTGCTTTGTTGGGTTAATGGTGGAGATTTACTGAGCACACCAGGTTTTGATGAACATCTCGCCTGAGTAAATCTGATCATTGATATAGTGGTTTTTTTTTCAGGATTTTAGTGCATGTGTGCGTGTGTGTGTGTGTGTGTGTGTGTGTGTGTGTGTGTGTGTGTGTGTGTGTGTGTGTGTGTGTGTGTGTGTGTGTGTGTGTGTGTGTGTGTGTTTGTCGAGCAGATTACTGCGGTGGGGCCCAGGCCTTATCTCTGTTGGCCAGTTGCTCAGTGTGACACGCCACTCACATGACAATGCAGAAAGAGCGAGAGCTGTTATCTCTGTCCCTCCAGATCCCACATATCCGACCCCCCCCCCAACACACACAGAAACCCACATGGTAGCCCACCACTGCCCCTTCACATGTATTCCTTCCTTTTCTCTTCCTTCCTGTCTTTTTCCCTTTCTCATCACGATTAATGCTGGATCGCTTTACAATCAATACCTGGTTTAAGGGTTTTTTAAATTATATATAGATTTATTGATAGTTTGACAGTGCAGTGTGTATGATTTCTTTTTTGTCACTTCTATGTGTACATCCAAACTATATAATTTAATGTATATCTATGGGGACCTCCATGTTTTTACAGTAGCCCATAGTAAACATCTGCTGAGCTTTTTTGGCAACTGACAGCAACCAGAGGTTCCCCTGCCAGCTCAAAGGGGGGCGGGGGGGGGACCTTACACATTGCACTCTCTTACATATATATATATTTATTTTTTCATTGTATTCTAGACCTATATGACAGTCAACATACATGTGAGTGTTGCTGAATTGGTCCAGAGCTGCGTTCAAGCTCATTCTCGTGTGCAATCAAGGAGGCGCATGTGTGTGACACACACCAGTGACTCCAGCTTCAATCGCGCCCCCACCCCCGACTGATCTCTATGCCCCTTTACAACCACACACACACACACACACACACACACACACACACACACACATGCACATGCACACACTCTACATGCCGTGTACAGTATCATCCAGTGTGGTGCTTCTCATGCACCGGGGCAGTCGGCCCGACGTGATGCCCCAGAGTGACAGTGATCTAAGAACCCACAGAGGGGGCGGCGGCGGCGGCGGCGCTGTCAGACAGCTGCCGGAGCCGGTCTGCAGGAAGCTATGCATTTTAAAAAGGTACCGTGTCACGTTGGAGGTAAAAAGGAGCCGACACTCCCACAACCCGAACCCATGAATACGGAGAAAGCGCCGACACAAGCGCGTGGCGCTGACACAGGTTCGGCCCAAACCTCCAGTTCCTCACGAGTGCAACACTTCAGGTCTGGGATTAGATCCAGCCCCCGTTTATAGTGATGCCACCTCATGTATTCAGCTTTGCTACATTACGTTAAGCATTGTAAACCTTTAAAGTCTTTGATTAAAAAGTTCACCAAACATCGTAAACATCATTTGAGCGCATTTAGATTACGAAGACGTGAAGTAGATATTTATCAAACTGTTCAATTATGTCTGGTGGATGGAAACTGTTCCTTTACCTTGAAAGCAGTTGTCAAACTAATAATAAATCATATTAATGCTGTAATGCAGCGCTTATCTCACATGGTTTCTTGGTTGGATGCCATTTGAGTAGATACATTGCCCCATTTGAGGCTGTAGAGCTGCAGAAATGAGGGCCGAGGCGGTGGTGGAGGGGGAGGGGCCAGACGGAGAAGTGATTATTAGCGCTCCTCTGGGGCTTTTGTCTGGGCCCCATGAGAGAAAGAGGTTAACGCCACTTAGCCCCAGGAAGGCGTGCTGAGGCCTTTTGTGTATATTGTGTGTGTGTGTGTGTGTGTGTGTGTGTGTGTGTGTGTGTGTGTGTGTGTGTGTGTGTGTGTGAGAGAGAGAAAGAGACGGGCTGCGATCCAAAATCACTTTCCATTTATTTCAGCCATCACACTCCCTCGCTCCTGTCAGCGTCATGCTGCTCGGGGCAGATAACCAAGGTGGCACAAAGATAAACCTTTGGCTGGATTTGTATTTTTGATAAATGCAGCTTCATGATGCAATAGTGTGTCATTACCTTCTAGATGAGCTTTTGTAAATGTACATATTCATAGATGAAGTAGATGCAACTAAACATTTAAAGGTGCAGCGTGTGAGTCATTTTTGTCGCCTCTAAAAATATCACAAAACAATTACACACTGATATTTTTTGTGAATTTGTAAAGTTTTATTTTGTTCCCTTACCATGAATGTATATTTACATGTTGGTCGTCTGTATGAGCTGATGGACACAACACGCAACTTCACTCCAGGTGTCACCAAATCTTACACACCTTTAAAGTGAAAGCATGTGATTATCCACAACTCTTCAGATGTTTCTCTCTTTGATGTGATTTTCTAATATTATTATTGTTAATATTACTATTATTGTTGTTATGATTATTATTATTTATTTGAAAGATTGAAAAGAACATTAGTTCATATACATGAATTTCTTCCATCTGTTCTTGTCCTGTTCTAAACATGGAGTAGAACTTAGGCGAGAGCAGTAAACACACTCAGATACGATCACATGATCATTATTCAAATTCAAACGAAGGTTAGGAAACAACATTAAAGAAAAGATGAAGAAATAAACCTAATTTGATGACACATAATTATTGTGTCCATCAAAGAAGGGTTATGTGATCATCTGTATAACTTTTATTTCAGGCACATCAGCAGCTTCCTCTGGGCTGATCTCAAGTCCAAACAAAGTGAATTGAAATGTACCATCCATTATTATTGTATTGTCTGGTTTCATTTTATTTTCATCTGAAAATTCTTCTCTAAAAACAATAATGCAACCGTTCAGTGACAGAAGATAACAGAGCTGATAGACAGCTCATTGCCGAATTTGTAATAAATTAAAGCCTCTCATGAAACGATCATCATTGCAGTGACTAATTTGATTGAATCCAAATTTAATTTCAAATACAGGAGTTAACTTCTATTTATGAGGATCAGATCAAATGAAAATAATTTGTCTTCACAGTCAGAGAATGACAAGAACACACACACAGACACAGACACACACAGACACACACACACACGCACACACACACACACTCCACAGAGGCTGACGGCCGTCTCATCATCCTGCCCTGCGCCTCCTCTCATTAGGCCTCTCAGAGGCGCAGTATTAGGCCTGACACATCTCATTGCTGCAGAGCGACGCTCCTGCGCGGAGACAGTCTGTGCAATTGTTGCCCGGCACCTTACAACTGTCCTTCAGAAATGAGTTTAGTGTTGTGATGAATGTGGCCGCCGTGTCATCTGTACCTCTCAAAACGCAATTATGTCGTTTGGGTAAAGGACAAAACTGTCAATCAGCCGAGGCTGATTACGGATCCCACGGAGTCGGAGGGGGCAGCTTGCGTAACGTCTGCCCTTTGGAGGACAGATCAAACTCCACGCTCTCGTAGATTTCACACTTCTTCAGGTGGGATTTCGAGACCGTGCGTGTGCGATTGCTTAATGCTCACTCGTTTAAAGGTGCAGTGTGTACGATTTTGGTCAATTTTGTCACTTCTGTTGGTAGATGAACATATTACAAAACAATTGTATTTGTTGCTCCCATTACCCTTAAATGAGCTGCCATGTTTTTACAGTGGCCCAGAGTGGACATATTCAATATCTGTTGACTTTGAATGACAACTGAGGGCCACCATACGTTTTCCTGCCTGCGCAGAAAGGTTTGGGTGAGTTGATGGATACAACCTGCAAAGGGAGGCCAAAACACTTCAACCTTCACAAACACTCTTCAGGCAAAATCAAAGAGGCCGACTCTTAACTTGAAAAGGACATTTACGATTGAGTGTTTTGGTCGGGAAGAGTGTCACAAGGGACAAAGGTAAAAAGCTCAGCATGAATGTGCGCTGGCATTTTCTTACTTCTTTTTTTATTTTTTTTTTACAAAGTGCTGTTCTACATGTTGTACGGACAGGGTTCGGGTTCGGGTTCGGGTTTTACAGACGGCAATGATGCAACAACTGTACGACCTCAGTTGTAATGAATCCAACTCATTCTGTAAAGTACAGTCCTCATCAAGGGAGCAGACTGAATGAAACGGCCCTGTAAAATCCGTTTGAGCCATTAGAGTTGACACGAGTCCCCTGACTCCTCTTTGTCAATATGTTGCCACTTAATGAAAAAAAACAACAAAGTTTTCTTGAGCATGCAGTAAAAACAAACACATCCAATCCCACTTTGCATTCAGCTACTTCTCCACCTCATCCCTTATTCCGTCCATTAGTGCCCCCCCACCCCCACCCCCACCCAATTTCCTCCTCCTCCTCCTGCTCTCTTCTGTCACCATGGCGACCGTCAGCTGAGAAATGGCAACCGTGGCCCTTCATTAGGTATCAACACTGGCTCCGACAGCCCAGATAATAGCCAATATGGGGGACGCTAGGTGTGTATGTGATCGAGATGGGGGGTTTGGGGATGTGGCATTATGTTGGGCAGTAAATGAAAAGCCCCCTGGGACTAAGTCAACCTTGTTTTCATGCTTCAGAGAGTTGTGTGTGTGTGTGTGTGTGTGTGTGAGTGTGTGTGTGGGGGGGGGGGGGGGGGGGGGGGGGGGGGCAGAGAGGGAGCAGTGTTTCCCTCTGCATGTGTGGGAAGATGCACACATGCGCACATACACATATACAGTGTACACTTTGGATGCTCCCTTCATATGCATAAAGTCATAGAGCCTGTCTCATGCACCCACACACACACACACACACACACACACACACACACACACACACACACACACACTGAAACTGTAATAGATGTTTGTACTCAATTAATTGGATTCTTAAAACAGAAATAGCCAAAATTGTCATTTATTCTTTTGAGAAATATGTTTTCATGGCATAGAAAATAATGGAATGGGATTGTATAGAATTGAATCAAATAGTACAATATAGAATCAAATCAAATCGAATAGTACAGAATATTATTGGATAGTATCGAATTGAATCAAATCAAATCGAATAATCCTATCAAGTAAAAGCGCAGGCCAAGTGACTAAGTAACTAAGGTAAATAAGGAAATATATGGGAACAAACAGGGACTGTATCTGTTGCTATCAATGACAATACTGTAAAATGTAGGCCATTTAAGCTATGAATCACAACCCTCAACCCTCAACCCTCAGCCCTTCAACCCTCAACCCTCAACCCTCAACCCTCAACCCTCAGCCCTTCAACCCTCAACCCTCAACCCTTCCCCTTCCCCTTCAACCCTCAACCTTCAACCCTCAACCCTCAGCCCACGAACCTCAGGGGCTGATTTCACAGTGTGTCCAAAGTGCTCAGGGGAAGTTCCCTGTCTGAGTCCAGGAAACAGCTGTGAGTCTCTTCGACTGTGCGGATTCAGTGACTCCAACTGCTTAAATTGGGAACCCCCCCCCACCCCCCCCCCCCCCCCCCCCCCCATATTGTTCTATATTTAGGATGATCCAGGCTGAGTGAGATCAAAGTGTCAGTGTTTTCTGCCGAGCAGGACGAGGCCCTTCCCTCACAGAGAGCTGCTTTCTGGATGCCCTCAAAATGGCCGCACCTCTTCCCTTTCTTCCTGCGAGGTGATGCTTCAGTGGCTCCATCCCCCTTCCCGGCGCTTTGTTTCAGTTCCACTCCGCCGTTTGGTGCGCGCACGTCCCAACGCACCATTGGTCAAGCCACCGAACAAATGGAAATACGCCCGCCTGCTGAAATTACTGATGGTTATCCTTCTCACCGCCCATTACCACCACCCACTTCTTTACGCCCTCCCTCCCTCCAGCCTCCTCTTCGTCAGCCATCCTCCACCAAACCAGCCCTTCAGCTCCGGGGGAACTCAGGATCTATTTTCAGTATCTTTCCTTCTTCATTCCTTCATATCCCTCCCATTTATCTTCTATCCGGAGGCTGGAAGGTGGACGACCATTATGTCACCTCACAGTTAAAGTGAAAAACAGAGAAGCACAATACGTTTCACACAGAAGAATCTTTATTTTGTAGTTTTTTTATTTCTTTTGGCTTGTTATAGGTGTATATCCCTAAATCATCAAAAAAAAATCACAATTGACCCACAAAATATTTAATATAGAGATAAATAATCACATTTGTTTACTCACTCGAAGAGGCTTATCAAAACTAAGCTAGAATTATCAAACACACTCACATACACACACCAAATTAAATGATATTAATTGCAAATGGGGAAAATTGAACATCTGATCTGTATCAGTTCTGCACAGATATGTATTTCTGCAGTGGAGCATGTTTTGATCAGCTCCGGCTCTTTGCTGCTTAATAGGAAACCAAGGGTGGATGTGATCATTACTTTCTCAAAGCTTTACGTCAATTACAATTCCTGCATCATTTCTAGCATGACACTAAGAAATACTTTTTTTAATCTGTCACTCGCATGTTTGTTACGTAACTCGGGAACTTGGAACAGCATTCAGCATTTTCTATTTGATCATTTGATAAAAGATGGCACACTGACACTGAAATGGAAAGACTTTCCTAATTCCAAGAAACAAAGAAATGATAGGATTATAATGTTGTCATTAAGTCTGTTTGTTTGTTACATGGACCACAAATTCTAAACATACACCTTCATTTCAATGTGAAAGAGTGTTTAATGCCATTTGACAATTCAACCACTCTGACCCTAAACTTGATTTGTCCATAGGAAAACAATATAAAATACTTTAAATGTCCAACACACTAAAAAAGGGTCCATATTCTTTAAATGCAGTTTTTGGTCTAGACGTTTGTGAGTAGAGGTCATTTTGCGAAAACAACAACAACATGTTTTAATACTGAGCTGGTGAAAAACATCTTGATTGCTTTTGCAATTTTAATGCAAACCCAAAGTGTGAACCATTGCAGCTGCAATAAAAGAAAAGAATACAATGAAAATAAATCGCAGACAGTGAAATGTGGTCAGGGCGCTGATAAGGCCTGAATCTCAGCTTTTGGTCTCAGCAATAAATGGGAGCAGGCTTTATATAGTTAGTACAGAGAGGGAGAGGATGTGGATGATGGATGACGTGATACAGAGCAAATGTTGAAGTGTTAAAAAAAATAAAACTCTAAATTCAAAAAAGGAAATAAATGTTCCTGTGAGCAGATGGATCTTTGACCTTGGCCGAATAGCTATTGGTCCAAAACAATAATAATAATAATAATAATCATCGTCCCGGTCGTCATCATCGTCATTTTTATTGTAATAATATATCAATACATATATATATATATATATATATATGTATTTGAATATGCAAGTATTCAAGTGTCACACATATTATGACTGTTTCTTTCTACAGTGCATGGTGAGTGTTGCATGAATGTTTGTCCATGCATGGACACGAGGCACTAACGTGTATCTGTTGACATCACAGGCTTAATTTGGCGCCTGCAGTAATCTCCTTCATCTCCTGCTTGGTGGCTTCCTCCCTTTGTTGCCATCTGAGCACCAGGGGCCATCATTTAGTGGGTGTGAGATTATAATGCACTCACTGGGGTGTGTAATAACTTCTTCTTCGTCTGTCCTGGCCTCTCTCTCCTCTCTCTCTCTTTCTGTGTGTGTGTGTGTGCAGAATAGCTACATGGCTGTTTACATCTACATCAGAATGACACAATGCAATTCTGCCTTTGCTCGCGAAAGGTGCCGTCATTCTTTGCTCCAGCAGCAGCTGTGTCATCATGAGTCATTACATTTTGCAGCTGTCCTTCTGTCCACCTCATTCTCATGGATCTGACGTCTCACTAATTGAGTGAAGTGTGGGCAGTTTGATTTCAGAATAAATCCGGGACGTGTCTCGGTGTTTAAAGTGACCAAAAACGTGTAAATGTATTCTAATATTTGACCGATTCATTGTAAATTGTTAAGACGACTCACACCACGCAACTGTGATACAGTCAAAGCAGCGGTGTGAACTGGTGGCGCTCCTGCGCTTCGGTATCGTCCTGAGTTGATCTGAAGCGCCGTCCTCCGGAGCTGATGGATGAAGTGAACTTGCAGTTCACATGTTGGCCACTTGAGGCTGGCTCCAAAGGCGAGTCAATCCCCACAGACTCTCACGTTGTAATGGAATTTAGAGGTTTTTTCAACATTCGGTTTTCATTATATCAAGGTTTGAAATTGTGCATAATTAAGGGCGTGGCCTCCTGAGTGAGTTGGCACATTCCGTGGATGCTGCGATGGCTTCATGGCGCACTCCAGCTCCACCTGTGCTCCGCCACTTTGCCCGTTTTCGGATGAACACGGGAACAAGGAGTCAGGTTTTCTGAAAACATCCGAGTTTGTTTATTTAAAGAAAGGACAATCGTGAATAGAGACCTGATGTAAGTTGTTTACTTCTGTTCCTCTGTTTATTCTTCCTGTCATCAACTCTAACGTTATGCTGATGACTGTGGTAACTTAACGTTTTTATTTGTAGGTCAGAGAAAATGTTAACTCATCGTAAAACACTTTGTGTGGCCTGTTTGCCCATCAGCAATAACAGAAGGATCTGTGTGGAAGATGCAGGTAAACAGAAGAAAGGGCCAGTGTTTCCTGACTAGAGGTCAAAGTTAACTCCCCTGAACATGTACAACATCTACAGGGGAGTTACCCCCCCCCCCCCCCCCCCCCCCC
>JAFBJT010001243.1:15505-40816 GCA_016785325.1 Chascanopsetta lugubris
GGTCCGGGGGGGGAGCCAGCAGAGGGGGGCCGGCGGGGGGGGGGGATGTCACACCGATGACTGACGTCGAGGCACGTCAAACGAAGCGACTGACAGGCCAGAGTTACAAGAAGACAAAGAAGGCAGGGCAGTCACATGCTCCGTGTCATATATCTGATAATTAAAAAATCTGATTTATTTCCACGCATTAACCACTCCCTCTCCCTTCCCATTGTTCTCTACCTCGCTCTGCCCTCAACCTTTACCCAGGGTAAAGTTTCCTTGACAAGGAAATATGATGAGAAACCACAGCCATTGTCCTCTCATTCCCATGTCATCGTCTCCCCCCGTCCCTCCATCTCTCTACAATGTTGTGAATAGAAACGTCTGTCGGCTGCTACCGTGGCAACCGGTGCAAGAGGGAGGCAGGTCACTTCTGATGCTAGTCGGCCGGAGCAGCTCCCCTCAGCTAATGAGGGGAGGGAGAGGGTGATGTTCAAGTGTCTCACTGCCTTTTTGTACATGTGTTTTTAGGATGAAAGAAATGTTTAAATGCATTATCGTACATTGGCAGTGTTTACCTTAGAGAAAACAATGAGAGATTGAACCTGTAGTTGATCACAGAGTTGTAATATATCGAGTAAATAAATAGATCAAATCGATGTCAGTGCATTGGTGTTAAAGCACATTTGCACTGGAGATTGACTGACAACAGATGACCTAATCCACTGCTTTGAAAAATCCAGAACACGAAAAGATCAATGGCTGAACATCCCCATCCTGTCTATATGGCCAGAATCTTCCAAGTAGAAATCTAACAGTGGAGCTGTGATACAACAACACAGCCCTGTTGCAATATGTATACTCTCAAGCAATGTGGAGGCAGATACGTTGCTAAGGATGACATTATACAAACATACAATTATCATCTATACTTGAGCATCACAACAATAGGAACCTCAAAAATCAGTACAACCATTATTGAGAGAAAAAGTATTTTTGACCTTGATCCATGTGCATTATGCATGTGGACAAATTGGCTAGTCTTTGCTTTGCTCGGGTAACATGCTGCACAATATGATGCTAACAGTGCTAACAGGCTTTCAATTCAGCTAAGGCTGAAGTGACAGCAACATTCATTATGATCATCATTCAGGTTATTTATAAGAAAATGTGAAGAAAGAATCATTATCCCCTCTCAATAAAGAAGTGTTTCTGCTTACCTCAACAAGCGAACCTCAGCCAGTCCCGTGCTCCTGACGCCCACAGTTGGAAAGCGTGGCCCCTGGCCTCCTTTCATGGAGCCTCTCCAAGTGAAGTATGGCGTCCTACACCCTCCAGAGAGATGTCTGATTGGTCAGCTCGGCATTTCCCTCCATCGAGATTCACATGTGCCCAGCTGTCTGTGCCTAGAATTACAAAAGTCACCGCAGTTTGTTTCAGTGGAGATGCCACATCTTCTTTCTTTTTTTCATATATACACACCAGGGGTCACCAACCATTTTGGAGCCGCTGGCACCTTTGAAGGTACCGAGAAACCCGAAGGGCACCAGTTTGAGACACACTTCTGAAAATGACTTTCTTTTTTTTTATTTGTTCCAATGTTTCAGTAAAAATAAACATGAAGAGTGTGCAGCGTGTACGATTTGGTGATATCTAGAGGTGAAATTGCATTTTGAATCCATCACCTCGGCCCCCGTGGAGAGGACCCACTCCTCATGTGAACATTAATGGGATTATTTAACAGTAATGGGAATTGAATTTATAATCACACAAAAAAATGTCCATCTGTAATTGTTTGCTAACGTTTTAGTCACATCTGTAATACATGCGGGAAATGACTGAACTCTTACACACTGCACCTTTAATATAAGAGAAAAACGTATCAGCTCCAGCAGAATGTAACTTTGCTACCACTGACATGTGGTATCTTTGTGTGTCTTTGTCAGTGTGAGGCCTGGCATTGCTGCTGTTCACCAGTGAACTGAGATCTGGGCTGTAACTTCACACTGTAACTCTGAGGGAGTCTGCGTGACGTCACACTGTATCTCTGAGGGAGTCTGTGTGACGTCACACTGTAACTCTGAGGGAGTCTGTGTGCATCAGTTCTCTTCTCCTTTTTTAAACAAACTAAAACACCTATGTTCTTTATCTTGTTTACGTGTCAACAAGTTATTTTTGTTTCTCCATTTCTCCTCCGCTCTCTGCATCCACAGCAGAGTCCGACGCACACGCACACACACACACATACACACACACACACGCACACACACACACACACACACACACACACACACACACACACACAGAGCGAAACGTAAAGTGCCGTTCTGATAGTGACTGTTGTTATTCATGATTCATGTTGTTATCCCCCCCACGCGTCGTCGCGTGGGGGGGGCAGCAAATAAGAATTTAAATGGAGCTCATTGGCCACCTCATAATATACCTACACCTGATATATAATATATACATATGATATCCTCATGCACGAACAGTGGTTTTGTTCTTTTTCCTTTTCTCAAAGTCTCACCTTGGTTTGTTGTCTTCGAACATTGAAGAAAGCGACGGGAGGAAACCACTTCCTGGTTTGAGTTCGTCTGAGTAAAGCTAACTGAAAATCCTGGACCGGAATCCAGGAACGCACTCTGTTTTTCCTGTGGTTTTTTTTTTTTGGAGAACTTTGCAAAACCTGGAGTGGATTTTATCGATTTATTTTTAATCCCTTTTTTTGAATTGAAGAAATCTGCTGAACTGAGTAAATGACTCTGGGAACTGGTACTTTTTATGCCGAATCGTACCGAACCATGCTTACTTATTATTATGGCATGTAAGGTAGTTCAACTCGTGTTAAATAAACAATGTAATCATCTTAAATAGTTTTACTGTTGATTCTCTGAGATAAATGGACAAAAAATGTAATATGAGACTACTGCCTCTACAGACTGCCACAGAAACCAAAGACATGTGTACGACACTTATTCTTATTTTCACCACCTCTGATGAAAACTGTTTACTCTGAGGAACATGCAGACGTGTACATTTGTTTGTGCTTGTCTTCATGTTGGGTCAGCTCTCGCCCTGAGAAGCTCCACATGAAACAAACTCCCACATTTACCTTTTGAATCGGACAAAACATCAGCTGCTGTGAGTTGTGTAAATACATAACATGAAACGTGTCCCTATATACATTTCTACCCATATTTGGGTTATAGTGACTCCGATTATTCTCTTGAAGGTCTGTATTTTAACATCTTGGTTGTTTTCAGCCCTAAATACATCCATGAAATTCAAAGGTCTCCACAATCACAGAATCCCAGAGTCTATAAACAGGTACATTTCTCTAATCTGCCCACAGTCTTTCTTACCTTTGCTCAAATGACTTCTTGATGGTTGCCAAATGAATTGTGCAGCCAACCAACACATAAATGCACGCTGTTAAGCACTCAAGAATTTTGTGATCTCCATTAGCATTCCTCCCGCGTGCAAGCTAATTGGGTTCTCCATTAGAATACACTGGGTCTGGTGGTAATGAGCAGAAATGGCTGTGGTACAAAGAGGCTTTTTGCCGGAAATAGCGCGACGCAGTCATTTTCCGAGCATTATCGGGCGCCCTAATTGTTTTAAGGACAAATTCATAGACAAACCTGAAGAGTGTGATTCGGGAGGAACAGCCATTGACGGTCGTCTGTTACTTTCGGTACCACTGTTATAATGAATGGATTTCAAACATCAGACATTTCTGAGAGTCTATTTGGCACAACCTGAAGTTTGAAGTCCACGGTGACAGCAGGCCTGCTGTTTAGCAGCAATATTATGCTCTCACTCCTTCACTCTCACTTTCATACACACATTCGCCTTAACACACACACACACACACACACACACACACACACACACACACACACACGCATGCAAAGATGGCATATACACCGTACACATAATTACCTTAGCTGAAACAGACGTGTACACACACACACACACACACACACACACACACACACGCATGCAAAGATGGCCGGACCAGCATAGTGTGATGAGATGACAGCCAGCTCTGGGCTGTCCCTGTTTCTTACCAATGTGTGATGGAGACTGTGAGGTAGTGTGTGTGCATTTCATGTGTGTGTGTGTGTATGTGTGTGTGTGTGTGTGCGTTTGTGTGTGTGTGCGTGCGTGCGTGCATGGTGAGGCCTGGGCAGATGACACTTCCATGGCCCAGTGAGACAGGCACAGCAAGACAGGCGTCAGAAAACACTCAGTCCCCTTCAGCGTCCGCAAACACATGACACACAGGTGTATATGCACACACACACACACACACACACACACACACACACACACGCATCACTAGACACATATGCACCACATACCGACAAATTCATGAGATTGGGTGATGTGTGTGTCTTATGACATTTTGATGTGCATGAATCTAAAATGCCAATTTTGTCCCAAAATATACCGAACATTTTTACAGAATGTGATATTACTCTGCCGAATGTGTGTGTGTGTGTGTGTGTGTGTGTGTGTGTCACCACTGCTGCTTTACCTCGGAGGCCAACAGATGCTGTTAAGCTCTTCCCCAGCATCCTTTTTTTTCTCTCCCTCCAGTTCTCCTGCTCTCTCCTCTCTCCGCTCTCCTCTCCCCACATGCAGCGTCCTGCATAATGAGCCTGAATCACTTTGGGCTCCATCCAGGAAGCCGAGGAGGCATGTGGTGCTGAGTGGAACCAGAGGAGGAGGACGGTGGAGGTGTTTGTGGCAACTGCAAGAGGAAATGAGGAGGACAGTGAGGCAACGTGGGATGAATGGAGATGATAACATAAAGACACCGCTCAGAAGAACAGTGGTGAAGGTACGAAAAGAGAATGTTGCATTGAATAGCACTGTGACCAAAAAGCCCACACGGTTGCATTAAAGCACATGGGTGCAGAGGTCAAAGGTCATAAAGGTAAAAGGCATAAACCTTGAAGTGATTGCTTCGCCTTAAAAAGATAAACACTGGGGAGCCCTCGATTCACAGGTGATAAACACCTTGCCCATTGTGGGTAGTTAGTAATGCAATGATTCTTTTTGGTGCATCGTTGTTGTTGTTGTTGTTGTTGTTGTTGTTGTGTGACAACAACGGCCAAATAGTGGTGAAGAACAGCAACACCATGACGGACAGTGACAATTCTCAAAACGCTTCCTCATTTCCTCCCGTCACTGTCTTGAAATTTAAAATGCTGGAACAACGGCCAGAAGATGACTCATGTTGCGCAACAAAGGGCGGAAGGATTTGCCTCCAGAAAATACAGATGAAGAAATGAGCATGTGATGTTGATTAGAGGCCGAGGTTGTCGCAGAATCTTCTGACCGGAGTGTGAGCGCAGATCGAACGTGTTCCCAGAGTTGCGAAGGTGTGAAAGTGGTATCGGTGACCTGAGTTTGATTTGGGCGGCTGTATATGGGTCGCAAGTGGGGGTCAGTGAGCTGAAGGTGACATATGCCCCTTTTAGAGAGGTCTCATAATGTGCAGACAACTGTTGCAGAGGTGGGTTCACCTGTTTTCGTCAGAAATATGGAAAGTATACGGAAAGAAATGTGGAATACGGAAAATGTAACTGGACTTGGTTTACATGGGTTCTACCGAAAAAGAGACATTTTTGTTCATTAATAAGTTTAAATTTTGATGCCCTAAAACTTCCCACGATATAACTGTGTATTAGTAATAATATTCATAATATTTTGAGGATTAAAAAAAAGCACATATCCAAGATGACCTTTCAAACTCCAAATTGTGCACATAAGTCTTCAGACAATATTTGGATATTGTGAGATATAGGAGGCAGTGAAAGTAAAGATAATGATGTTGATGGTGGAGTGAATGAGCTCGTTTCAAAATGAAAAGTTTAAAATGAAAAACTGGGACAGGGAAATAAAAAGATGGAATAAAAAAAAAGGGGGGACGGGTCATTTTGCTTCTTATTCTGAACGATTGTTTTAGTGGAAGGCGGCGCTGACGGAAGGGGAAGCCATTTTTGTGACATTATGACACATTACAGCAGTTTTGTATGTATTTTATGACAGAATAACACAATAATAAGCCCCCTCCCTCTCGGGTCTATTAAGTGCGACTTATCTAAAGTCACCTGAGAACTATAAAAACACGCTGAAGGAGTTCACTTCCTCTAAGATGCATTTCACTTCTGTTGTTGTTTTCCCCCTCTGTTTTCCCATGTCTCCCCTCTGCTTAACAGAGCAAAGTGCTTTTAATTTGCCTCTTTGTGGAGACGTCCCGTTTCCCATTTAAACAAGTATCTCGATTGGCTCGCTCGCCCTCAGCGCCGCCGCAGCAAACAGTTCGGCAGCCTCTGTTCACTTTTTAATGGCCTTCTCCGCTCAGCTCCATCCCCAATTTTATTTTACACCGGAGACACCGCCGAGGCGTCTCCTCAGCATTTCCACTTCTCCGCTCCTCACTCTCTTTGTGCTTAATTCCCCTTTAACTGTGTTCGCTACAGTCGTTAACTGATTAAGCAGTTTAATTAGGCCACGCAGCGGAGACACACTGAAAACCCAGCCACGAGTTCCTGAATGAAAGTGCAACAAAAAAGACCAGGGAGGATTTCCTCATGACTTAAAATTCCATCCATAAAACTATTAAATCTAGAAAATTGCGCCTGTAAAATATTTTTGTACGACTGTTACATTGTTTTCGGCACAAGTAGATGTGAGGTATGAATATTAAATACCAAAATTAAGTGAAGTGAAGAATTTAGACGGATTTCTCTTCAAAGTTAAGGTATCAGAATATATGACATAAAATGAGCTCTAACGTTTCCAAAAATTTTGTTGCACTTTCATCCAAGCAAAATTTGTATCATCCCATTTATTCAAAGTGCTTTTCTTAAGACACCTGCATTTTATCCTCTTTAATAATTCATTCTGACGTCCTTCTTTATTGCACGTCTTAAATTTTGGATATTAGTGCGAATGCCTCATCATGATGTGAATGCACTTTCCAAGTCTTACCCACCGACAGAAACATAGCTCTGCATTTTTGGATATAATTTGGTGTCACATTTCAAAGTATCCGGGACGTCCAGTTCCTTCTGTTCTTCCAAAACGTACGGAATACAAAGAATTAGTATCGGGGTTCGTGTCTAGACACCAAGTGCAGGGGTCTGTCCTCATGTTACAAACAGCTATCATAGGTGAGATGTCCCGTGGGGGCCCACAAGCCTGGCACTGGAGTACAGACCGGCCCCCCGCTGGAGGGCCCAGCAGGGTAGAACACAAACAGCGCCGCCTCCCTGCAGCCAACCTGTGTGTGAGCATATCCTGCTCGTGTTGCTTCATCCAACACCTTTAATTGAAACTGTAATTTCCATTTGGGAAAACATGACACACACACACACACACACACACACACACACACAACAACAACAACAACTGTGCTTGTGCTTGCAGGTTTCTCTCACCATTCTTCAGAGCTTAGAACAAATTGGGATGAACGTGGGCCACACAGATACATTTAGATTCATTTAAAGGTACAGTGTGTAAAATTTCGGTACATTTTTGTAACTTCTTTTTGTAGAAACAGGATTTCAAAACAATAATACAGTGATCTTTGTTTACAAATATATTATCACATGAATGTATTTTGACACTAGCCTAAAATAAGCCTATTAATGTATATCTACATCAGAAGGGGGTCCTCCCTCTGGGGGCGGCCATGTTTTTACAATAGCCCAGAGTGAACGTACTGAACGTCTTTGATGAAAACCAAGGACGACCACAGGTTCTCCGGCATTCTCAAAATGAAATGGTCAGCTGACGGTTATAACATGCAACTTCACTAATGGATGTCACCAAATCTTACACATTGTACCTTTAAGGAAAAAGTATGCTTGTGTTTTTCCCATGTATTGTCATGTTGCTTCGATTGGGCCTCCACAATAAAATGAGCAGCTATTCATTTCTCACCCTCATTGATCCCACTGAAATAAAGCGAGAAACATCTTTCCCATGGTCAGTGGTTCGTCGACCTCAAATCATTTTCCCCGGAAACAACTGTAGTTATGCTAATTGTGCTTCGCCCTGAAGATGAAGATGAATATGTGCCATAACGTCACGCTGGAAATGATGGATGTATTTGTGTCAGCGAAACCACAAAAGAAGAAATTAGCGCATCCACCTGGATGTTGTGTTGAGCTGGGGGCCGATTAAAACCTGCATCGGCTGCAAGGTCTTTGGACCCAGGTGCAAATGATGATTAAACACGTTCCCCCACGTCTGTGGCTGTTGTTTGCTGTGGGGTTTTAACTAGTGCGGGTGTGAAAGAAGCGAGAGGAACGTCACGATATCTTTGTACAGTATATTGTAGTTGACCCGGAGGTGGGTCAGCTATAGTATGCTATAGATAAATAACATACTATAAATAAGATAATATCGGAATCAGAATCAGAAAAGGCTTTAATGAGCAGGTGCGCTGTCAGCATACGAGGAATTTCTTTCCGTCAGATCTCGTCTCTCAGGGAATAAGCAGACATTTACATATCTCACGGCAAAGTGTTACCACCACGCTAATGATCCTGTTAGCCACACAAAAAGGACTTCATTGACCCCTGGGGGGCAGAAGTGGCCGTTCCAGTAGGAGTAGCCGGTCTGACCTCTGACCCTGTAAGTGGGAGCGAGTGCAGGTCAAGAGGATCCGCAATAACAAACACTCGGCGCCTCCCTCAACAAAAGAATGGAGGAAGGAACAGAAAGAAGACGTCCAACTGTGTGGATCAGTCATTTCTGAAGGATTTTCCCAGCGACAGCCTCGCTAAGAATAATGTCAATGACCGTCAGTCGAATATACTTTATACTGAAAACACATGAAAAATAATAAAAGAACATCACTGAAATGAAAATCGCTGAAAACCTGGAAACACCATATATGTTTACTTACAGCCAGTGGCGATAGAGGAATAATTGATGCTGTGGCCAATGGATGTGATGCCCAAAAGGATAAACCACGCGAAAATAAAACAGAAAGGAAAAACACTTTTGGGTTCATTTCTCTGCTTGTGGTTTTGCATCAGCATGTTTTAATGCACATTTAAGAGTTGGAAATGTAATAAAGAGTAATTTATAGATGCATAATTAAAAACAATATTCATTATGTGTGTGTACAAAGGAAATTACATTGCTACAGATAATTCAGAGTCACTCATTTACATGGTTGGATGGAGGGAATGCTGTCAACTCAGCCATCTGCTGTTTCATCGATCTATCTATCCATCTATCCATCTGTCTGTCTGTCTGTCTGTCTGTCTGTCTGTCTATCTGTCTGTCTATCTATCTGTCTGTCTATCTATCTGTCTGTCTATCTATCTATCTGTCTGTCAGTCTGTCTATCTATCCATCTATCCATCTATCCATCTATCCATCTATCCGTCTGTCTGTCTGTCTGTCTATCTATCTATCTATCCGTCTGTCAGTCTGTCTGTCTGTCTGTCTGTCTGTCTATCTGTCTGTCTGTCTATCCGTCTGTCTGTCAGTCTGTCTATCTATCCATCTATCCATCTATCCATCTATCCATCTATCTATCTGTCTGTCTATCTATCCGTCTGTCTGTCTGTCTATCTGTCTGTCTATCTATCTGTCTGTCTGTCTATCTGTCTGTCTGTCTGTCTGTCTGTCTGTCTATCTGTCTGTCTGTCTGTCTATCTGTCTGTCTGTCTGTCCGTCTATCTGTCCGGCCATACCCAATTTCAAAATGTTGATTGTTGAAAATGAATCATTTCTCTTCAGGGCTTTTGTAAAGTTGTCACATTTAGTGGAAAAATAATTCATTGAAAAAATGAATGGCCTATCAAATATATTGAATGTTTAATATGTGTAATTACGAGGACCACTGCCCCTTTAGAGTGATAGCAGGGCGGATCTGTTTGTGTTGTGTCCACAAGTTGAAGATCTGTGAAAATTTTTCTCCATTTGCTGAGTCTATGATTCTGGCTCCGTCCTTGATTCCAGCGAAGGCATAAGGGACACAATGTAATTTATTTTTTCCATCTTGCCGCAGATGAAAAATAATCAAATCCAAATAAAATGCAAAGAGGAGGAAGTGATTATCTAAATGATGGCTGCTGGGTTTGGGGGTGGGGTGGGGTGGGGTGGGTGGGTGGGGCGGGGGCGGGGTGGGGGGATGTGACTCACCAGAGGATGTTGAGGACGGTGCAGGTCGTCAGGCCGGGGGGGGGGGGGGGGGGGGGGGGGGGGGGGGGGGGGTTCATCTGACAGCTGAGTGCACTGTCTTTATGGACAACTGGAGGATAGAGGGAAGAGAGAGGGGTGGAACACGAGCACAAAGGGGTGGTTTAGGGGTAAAATGGTGAAGGGAGTAGGGGTGGGGCTCTGTAGCGTTGGGGCAGATCAATTCGCCTCACACACACACACACACACACACACACACACATACACAACCACACACGCACACGCTCTGACAGCCTGAGACAGAGCATGACATTTAAAGGGAAAAAGCTGACATTGACTCCATCACTGTCACCGACTGCCATAAAGCAGCTGCAAATATTAAAACATTTTTCATCTGTGCCGCTTGGGGTTATTGGCACCAGAAATTGTTTTCCCCTCCGTCTGCTGCGAGTCCGCTCTGCCGCAGCCCTCCCCCGAGACCCTCGCCTGTTACCGCCGCCTCACAACATATTGGCAGTTGATGTGAAGCTATCCATGTACACTTGCCACTCACAGAGTCTTTATCGCCTTCCACTCTCCCCCTCTGCAGCAAAACCCCTCCCTCCCTCCTGCCTCGCGCACACACACACACACACACACACACACACACAAATACACAGAGCAAAGACACATGTACCTCCATACACTCATCCTCTCTCAAATACATATTCAGACAATGAACGTAGCACTGAATCACTCAGAGAGCAGAGAGCACTTTGGTGTGTGTGTGTGTGTGTGTGTGTGTGCGCGTACGATGATGATGTCGCTGTTTTCCTACCATCAGCATAATCCCTTAACAATCGGACTGATTGCTTTTCCATACAGTTGAGCTTTCTGTCCGTCTCCATCGCGCACGTCTGCCCTGGCCGGCAAAGAGCTTTCATTCATTCACATTTTCAGGCTCTCGTTTTTCAGTTGACCACGTTCTGTTTTCTCACCTTACGGAGAAACGGAGGGAAGCTGATTGCCGATCGCTGGTCAGACTGACATAAGGTGTATATTTAAATATGTTTTCAAAATATGTGAAGTCGGGCCCGTTCGGGCTGGAATTATACGCCCTGACACTTCAAATAGCCTCCAATAAAGGCTCATCACATGTGACAAGAGTCAAGCGTTGCCCCACCATGCTTTTCAAATGTATTCAAATGTCTTTGCTTTTGATTGGTCTGTAAATAGAATATCAATGCGTGTTTTCTTTGGATTTCAATTTCGCTATTTGGGAAGGAAATCTCACATATCACTGTCTTCCTTTTTCCCTCCCTCCTGGTTCCATGACAGGTTTTGTATTATGAAACACGCCCGAGTACAAAGCAAGTTGCCCTTGATTTGCATCAGATGGATGGATACAGTAATGGTGGCAACACAACGGGGGTTCTTGATGTGTTCTTTAAAAAAAAAAAAACTGCTTGAAATTGAGGGGGAAGCATCACTGTGTGGACACATGTGTTCACGCTAATTAATGAGTGGACTGGGGCATTTTGAGGGGCAATATCACGGTAGGATTACAACACTGGAAATTCAAGGTGCAGTTCGGTGTGTTTATCGTGAAGAAGACACTCTTTTATTCATCCACGCAAGTGAGGACATTACATTTCTCACGCATCCAACATGTACTACATCTGTGCCAAGGAGATGCCAGAGCACACCTGAGCAGTTGGGGGTTCAGTGCCTTGCTCCAGAGCTCCTCAAGAGTGCGCAGGAGGAAGAAGTCGCATCGCTCTGGCTACCACACCTATTTCGTCTAGGCGGGACTTGAACCAGCCACCCTCCGGTTCCAAGCCCAAGTCCCTGCTGCCGTTTGAGCAAAGCAGGATGACGACTGTAGCATCTACCGAGCAAGTGCACAGATGAAGGACATTCTGAAGACGTGACGCGAAACAACCAAACGACAACAAGAACATTCAGGATGGAAGGCACCGCCAAGTTTTTACAACAGCCGGGAATCGCCAACCTTTTGTGTTTTGATGGTGAGTGATGCCTACACTCTTTTACATGCATGTTGTTTGCCTGCAACATGCATGCCACTAAATCTAAATATATATATATATATATATATATATATATATATATATATATCTTTAGCTCTACACTGAGCCACATTCAAAAAGGTTTTAAAAAGTGAAATCACACGATGGAACAATGTTTTGAATCCATCGTTTTTCCTCGTGCCCACACGAACCTGCAGCGTATCAACTTTGCACAGCAACTCTCCCTCTCCTGCAGTCCACATCACCAAATGAGCGCCGGAGCCAACATGGCCGTTTCCTCAGCCCCGCAGGCTGTCTTCGGGCCCGCGGAAGACATTTGCGGCTAATGCTCGTCAATGAGAGGCCCAAATGGTCTTATTACAGCAGCTCCCACAGCTCGCGCTATACATCAGGTAGGAACACGCAGCAAAATGGAGAACCTGATTGTTCTGGGAGCAACAGCGCTCATTACTCAACATGCCTCGCCCTCCCTCGCTACATCCAGCCTCTTTTCTTTTCCATCATCCTCCCCTGTCTCACTTCCTCTTTGTCTGCCTTTACACGTCTTCTCTGTGTCGGACTGAACATCCCTTTTTGTGACAGAGTTAAAAATGAATCCCCTGCATCATATGTGGGACATATTTGAACATTCTGCGGATTGTCTCTATTGTACATATTGTGGTCAATCAGCACCTTTAAAAACGTACACTTGTCTTAAATCAGAGCACCATGCACGTCAGGAGGGAAACCCTGTGGATTTACATCTCCAAGTAAATGTAAATAAATGTAAAACACTGGGATGAATCCATATTTATTATGGGTTTCTCTCTCTGCTTACATTTATATACAATTTGAGTGGAATTTCCAACACTGTGTGTATGTGTGTGTGTGTGTGTGTGTGTGTGTGTTATTCTATAGTGTGTGGATGTGTGATTCTCCTCTAACGTTGTTCCTCAGCCTGCTGAACTCTGGTTGACCTATGGGGAGGACATAGCCGGGTCAGTTGTCTATTGGTCAAGAAAAATGGCGGCCAGCACCAATCAGATTACATGCATCCCTTCCAGCTGCCAGCCTTGTTAGTGTAGTAATCAGTCATTGTTAGCGATCTAACCCCAGGCCTATCTCAAGCTGCCCTTTAACGCTATTCGTACATCATCTATCTCTGCGCATACATATTCCTGTCAGTCTATCCATCTATCTATCCACCCGTTTATCTATCTCTGGATTTCTCTATCCATCTATCTATCCACCCGTTTCTCCATCTCTGTATTTCTCCATCCAGGTGTCTATCTGTCTGTTTATCTATTTTTTAAAGGGAATTCCGTACAGATGATTCAGACTCGCTCATTTACATGCCTGCATCCACTGTGGCTGCTGTCTCCTCAGCCATCTGCCGGGTCATGTGACCGGGCGAGCTCTGCCACAGCCAACGTCAATCAATCAAGCCCGGGAACAATGGAGAGGGAACAAGCGGGTGAGACGCATCAGAAATGATCCACATACGCAGAGATACCGTACTACGCACGGCACCTTAATTAATCAGCATCAAATCTGCCGCGATGTAGAATGTGATTTGTGACATCCGTGTGGTGAGGCGGAGAGATGAAAGCATTCAGCAACAAAAGTAAAAGGTATTCATGCATAATTACGAGAGGTTTCTTGAAAGGATGCGCGTCATCAGACTGAAAGAGGAAACTGCCATCGATTGATTCGAGAGGCAAAAACAAAAAAGAAAGAATAGGAAAGAAGGAAAATGTAAATGTCTGTATGAAAACTAAGACATATCAATCTACCATGACCACACACACACACACACACACACACACACACACACACACACACATAGACAAACAGGCACACGCAAACCACTGTCCGAATCTCAATCACCAGAGGTCGTGTTAGTGAGTGGGGGGAACAGATTCGATTAGCGCTGTATTAGATACGGGAAACGATTTCTGTCAAAGCCATCTTTACTGCAATTATGATATGATAATTATGTGTTTCATTATTTACATGGGATGGATACAAGGCTGGCAGCTTTTGGCTGAGGACCCACGATGCTGGGATTACCACATGAAAAGGAAAATGAACAGGAGGACGGGAAGTATGTTTGTTTGAATTTTAACCATTTGAAAATAAGTTGTGTATCCCTTTTAAAATCATGTTCTGTCCCTTTTGATTCTCTGTGCAGGTTTATGTACATTTTAGCGATAAAAAAAGTGGTGGTGGAGCAATTGTGGTCAGATGATCACAACACTTATATCCCCTCTGTTGATACCTGTTGGAGTTCTGGAGTAAACCACGTGTGCACAGACCCGCGAGGGAGAGGCAAAGCATCACAGGAACCAATCTGTCAAATGTCCAACTGACGACATCGCAGTAGAAACACACAACCGACGTTTCCCGCAGTTCCATCCGCATCTTACCAATTTGCATGCCCGCGTGTCGTGGTCATGCAAATCAGATCTGTAAAAGGTAAACTATGGTACAGCCCAGTTGTAAAATGGTTCGGGCCCCACTACGTCCAAATGCCATTGGGCCATTTGGCTCACAACACGTGAGTGTGGAATGGGGGCAGGTGACAGGTGTTAGCATTAGCAGCGCCGTGTGTCAACCAAAGGTGACCACGCTTTTTTTTTTTTTTTATCTACATTGCACAATGACCACATAGGCAACTTTAGGTCTTTGTACATATATCAGCTTGGTCCGGAGCATCACAAGTCTTCCAAAGAAAATGCCCATGTCTGTTTCAGATATACGGGCAACGCGTATCAGTCTACAACTGGGTCGTTTTAGTTCGGACCACACGGGGGCCGAGAAATGCCGCAGAGCCGTAATTCTTTGGCTTTACATGTTGAGGAAAATGATAAATCACCCTTCTGCGTTTGCACCGTTTGCGCCGTTTGCGCACGCTTCACCGAAACAACCGCTCAACACGCAGATGCGCTGTGGCGCCCGTGAAGCCGTGTAAGGAAAGACTACACCCTGACAGCCTGCGACAACAATCACAACGGACAGCACTGAGAGTTGCGCTGACACTCTCGACGCATAATACATTGAAATAGAGTCGGTGGAGATAAACACACCAGTCCATGCGCGAGCCTGCATTCACACTTACATGCACTTTCATGTACACACACACACACACACACACACAGGTATATACCCATCTTGTCATTCCACACTGGAGCATCCAATTTGCCTCTCATTCTAGCCCTCATCTTCAATGTTAGCAGTGTAAGAGTCCCATGCCACCGTAACATAGCGAAACCCGCGGCGGGCCATGGGCGTCTGACAACCCAGCCTCTCGGCGGAGTTCAGCCGTGCTTTAGGGAGCTGTATATTCCAATTAGCTGCCCGGATCCCGGAGCTATGGATAGTATACAGAGGGAGTCACATTCAATTACAGTTGGTGTCCACTGTGGATTTGTGTGTTTTTTACCTGTCCTCATGCATAAAGTAAGCACTGTCGTTCCCATATGCGCTGGTGTCACAGTGTGTGTGTGTGTGTGTGTGTGTGTGTGTGTGTGTGTGTGTGTGTGTGTGTGTGTGTGTGAGGGGGTGGTTAGGCTAGATAACTGCATCTATATGTATTTATATTTCCATGCATGTGTTTGTGTGTGCGCATTTAATGGCTCCTCATCACATCGTAACATCATTTACATTAAAAACAATGCCAGTTCTGTGTGTGAGCTGTGTGCTTGACAGACTATGTGTAGAAATGATAACAGCTTGTGAATGATGGTCACCAAGCTGTCCTACATAACTCCAGCTTAAGGCAAAAGAAAACATGGTAAAATATGGTAATGTATTCAAGGCTAGGAAAAAAAAAGACAATAAATGCCATATTTGTGTCCATACATCATTATATGACTTCCCTTTTGATTCCCTCATTTTCTCTGACTTATTATCATATGAAGATAATCAAGAATTTATTTTTAAGTGGCTGCAGCCTGAGCTCCTTCTCTATATTCTTTACATATCAGAAATCGTTTGATGTATTTTTTTGAAATGCGTTCCTTGAAGAAAACAAAGGCGTGCATAAATTAGCTGCGAGGACTGCAATTAGACAGTCACAGTGATTGGAAAAGAATAATTATCCAGAGGCTGGCCTGCTCAGGGTCTCTTCAACCGCTGATTCAACTGCAGCAAAACGAAGAGAAAGAGCGGGAAACAAATTCAACATTTAATAGCACGTTATTTTGACCAGTATGAGAACAATTGGATATAATTATTACTCGGAAACGCTGCATTGTTTTGCCGCTTGTTATTGCTGGTTATGACGACACTATTCACACCAAAGGATTTGCTGGTTTTCGATATCTGCCAGATTTGTGTTGGGGAGAACAAAGGCCGAACATTTGTGATATTCGAAGTTGGGGAGGTTTGTATCAAAGCAACGACAACTGGATGAACAGAGGCACATGGCACCAGTCACTTGTTGTGTTTTTCTGTTTTGAACGAGGCGCACGTTTGATTCTTAATCAAATAAAACTGATCAAGTCCATTGGTGCGGGCATTGCCCCAATTGTGCAAATATACTGCAATCTGCAAGCTTTGCAGATGACCACACCAAAACATCCCATAAAGGTCATGACTTGTTATATTCCTCATGTTCTGTCTGACATGTCCATGTGTGAAGAAGATCTTTCTTCACATTGGCAGGATCAAGAGACACTGGAGGGATTTTTAACACAAAAAAATAAGATGAAAGAACCAAGACTTTCACATGACACTTCACTCTAATCCAACATCCTAAAGCACCAATAGCATTAACTGTATATGTTTATATGTATATTTGCTCATAATTTATATATATATGTTATATTATATTTATGTATGATGCGATTACATATGTAGGTGCATGTGTATTGTATATAATAAGAACCTGGAGAATATGCATATGTCTGTGTCTGTGTGTGTGTGTGTGTGTGTGTGTGTGTGGACACTGTGCATACTTAATTTAATTTATTGACACTCTAAATGTGTGACATTATATTTGTGTTACATTATGTATTTATTTGGCCTTAATGTCTTGTTTTTTTTCACCTACATCCCCATATTTACATACGTGTCCTCTGCTTATCTCCGATACATGTGTGGTTTCTGATGTGGTTTGTTTCTTTAGCACGGACAAAGACCACAACGTTACGTTTTCGATCTCAAGCGTTTCCACGGGATTTCAGACAATTTGGTCACGTGACTCGCTCGGATCACCCTTTACAGTATGAAATTAACACAGGACCATTAAAGCAGTGTGATTGCTTGGACAGCGCAGTCAGCCAACGATGATGACAGTCTGTCTGCACGTTTGTTTTCTTTTAGGATCATTCTCATAATCCGTAGAATCTCCTCTCAGAAATCCATTGGTTTGAATTCCAGCTGTGTGCGAGATTAGCAGCTGGGTGTACACTCTTCTATTTAGGTAGATGCAAACTATCATCTCCAGGAGCTTCAGCGATATTTGTTTTCCATTTCCATTTAACATAAACATTTTGAATAAATTAAATTCTAATACTCTCTTATCTGGGCAGCGTTTGAAGATCACAGGTGCATATACGTCTATACTTACACTCAGCAGACATAATACATCCATGTGTCTTGCGTTGTAATACGACTAGTCTGCGATTGGCAGTGAGCCTGTGGGAATGGATTTTCGAGAGGCCTTTTCACCCTCGTCATTAGACGCCAGAAACACATTACTTTATCTATCCTCCTGTCTTTTGTTCACCTTTTTCCCATGGCCTCAAAATATGGCAATGAACATCTTTCTCACTCTGCTGCAAAACTTGGAGCAAAAACAGTCTAATTCATAGGGCAAACCTTCCCCTCGCCCGATACGTTGATTTGATATACTCCAATAGAGCCTTTCTCCCAGACACCATCAATTGACTATAGATTTTTCTTAGCTCTCCTCGGAAGAGAAACAAAAGCAGGCCCTGAGAAGCCTCAAGCCTAAGAGGCTTTATTGATATCGATGTTGGGGGAATATCGCCCATTTTCACCAAGGGATCAATCAGCCCGTCACCGCTTGCTTTACGAGCTGCGGCCTCTCCGCTTGTGGGCCCACCATATGTTTGTGTGTGTGTGTGTGTGTGTGTGTGTGTGTGTGTGTGTGTGTTTGTGTGCCTCCCTGTCAGTCTGTGTGTCCGTGCATGTGTCCATGAAACACAGAGACACACAGACGGGTGGGCTTGGACTTAGACAAATGAATGGAAAGCTCGTTTGTATTGTGTTATTTTCCATCGGTATTTGAGGTTAAACAGTCGGACCATTTTACCGTGTGCGCTGCGAGTCTCTCTCAGTATTCTGCTCTGGCACAGGGGAAAATCATATCACCTCCGTAGTCCCTGTCTGGAGTCTTAAGTGTAGTGTCCACCAAAGACGATCTGCATATCATAATTCAGAGCGGACCTGAGCAAATCATTTTTCCATTTGGTGAGCTGCCTCTCCTTATCTGAGGGGCTTAGCAGACGGTTTATAATTCAATTACAAAATTGGATTTATTACGCTGAGGTAATTCAGGTTAAGCACTGAAGATGAAAGTCTCGGTTTCCTCGAAATAAACGGAGACAAGTGATCGCTGTGATCTGCCACACAGTCGGGGCGTGGACACCGGGGGCTGAAGACACAGATTCAAGTGTTTGATACAAAATGTGAATTTTGTGTATGGTATCGTAACATTGTGTGGGTGATCAGAAATCAATACATCCATTACAAGCTCAGTTTCTACCAGGCTTTAAACATGGACGACTCACCTCTGAAGTTGGCCATTTTGACATGGGAGTCTATGGGGATTTGCCACCTTTTGGAGCCAGCCCCCAGTGGTTACGCTACGAACTGCACGTTTTTTTTCACTTCCTGTTGTGTGTGGACAGTCTGTGGATTCAATTCACATGCTACATACGTATCAAACAGGCTCTGGCCTGTTGGTCGTGCTGTTGATCCGTTTCCATAGTAACAACATTCCCAGATTACAGCAGACTTTTTTGTTAATGTCACTGTAAACGCATCCAATACTAGTTGTGTTTAATCTGATTTTTTTTAGTACATCTAGTGGTGAAGTTCAGTTAAAACTCAAAAGATGGTTGATATGTCCACTCTGGGCTACTGTAAAAACATGGCAGCCCCTGGAGAGAGAGGGCCCGCGCAAAAATACATTTCAAGAATCGTGGAAATGTTGGTGTATTTCAATCGTTTTGTAATTCCTTCTCAAACAATAGAATACAGCATGTTTATCTGAGCCCAGAGAAACTCAGAGGATCAGCTGTTCGTGTGACATGAGGACAGGCGGAAGCAGGACGTCACGAAAAAAGATACTACTCTGTTTTTGTTTACTGCCGTCGTCCCGGCAACCTGCCTCAGAGCACACTGGGCGCTCTCCAGAAGCTTCCGAAGCTTGTCGTCTTTTGACAAAGACAGTTTTGAGGAGAGAGCGGGAGGGTCTGTGCAATTCCGGAGGCCGAAAACTCATTCGTTTCCATTCACACAGAATAACCGGAGTCCAGGACGTGTCTTTGGGCGTTTCTTACCCAGTGGCTGCCAAGGCTTACTTCATTTTACAAAACATATCCTAATAGTTTCTGCACGTTAGCAACAGGCACCAATTGGTGTAAATGACAGATGTTGATGCGCATTAAAGACTTTACAGCAGACGCTAACGGGGTAGGATGGGGTTCAGATCCACACATCTGTTCTTTGGGGTCTCTGCGTCAGCTCCAACCAGTCTAACCATTCTCCCCCGACCTCTCATCAGCAGAGAGCTGCGGCTCACTTGGTGTTTTTGTTTTCACCGTATTCTTCTTAAGCTCTGGAGACTGAAGTCTGCGAAAGTCCCGGGAGGTCAGCAGTGTCAGGAACCCTCAAACAAACAATCATGCTATGTTGAAAAACTGCTGAGCTGTTACTCTATAATTCTGGTGACCACACTGCTGCCACATAATGGGCTGATTGGTTAACTGATGATTAACAGACAGGTATGCAGGCACCACAGGACCTTGGTACCATTCCAGTGTGAAATTTGCTCTTTTATGGTGTGTATCCTACGACATAGAATGTATCAATAAATCAACAACTAAATGATGCATAAATAAACATGCTAGTGCATTTGATAAGGCGATGTAGTTTTTGGAAAAAGTCAAAATGGCTGCTATATAAAGGGAGTACATGTTTGATACCATAAAAAAGCATCACATTCACATCATGAAAAGCATCACATCACAAAAAGCATCACCATAAAAAATCATCACACGAGTGACCAATTTCATCATTCAAGGAATTTTTTTTAAATTGTATCTTTTTGCATTAGTTTGTTCTTTTCTTGCCCCTCATGCACATCTCTCCTTTTTTAAAGGAATTAAAGAAGAGGAATACAATTTCCCATCATCTATGCCGAGTCTCCCTGTGGTAAATGACACCCTCCTGTGAAACACTGTCCATCCACACACTCAATGAAATTAATGTAAGGAAAACAACTGTAAGCGGCGCGGAGGAAACGTATGAAAGTAAGTAGGTAAACTCAAAGTGATTCATGTGTTTGGCCAAAATACAGGAGCGACTGTAGGCGGGTGCATGGTGTTGCTAAATGACTCGGATGAATTAAGGGGTGGACTATGATGAACTGATAGAAACTGTCTCACTATAGTGGAAAAAACACTAAGTCACTATGTTTATGGCTATTTTTTCACACTGTATCTTTTTAACATAGAAATGAACAGAAATGAACAATGATAAATATGAGTAGCTGTTTTAATGGGAGATGGCAGCGTACATTTAGACCATATCAATAGTACGTAGTACTACTGAGGTAGTACTACCTCAGAAGTACTACTGAGGTAGTACTACCTCAGAAGTACTACCTCAGAAGTACTACCTCGGAGCTCTCCGTGCACTCCGGCGCTGACATCGCCCTGCGCTCGGCAGCGGCTGTGGAATGGGACTCACCGAGTCGCTCACTGCGCCACAGTTCCTTTCTCTTTTTCATGGAAGAGATGAAAGGAGAGTTCACTCACGCATAATTACGCAGTGTTTATTAATACCACCACAACGCAGTTATTATTCCAGATAAGACCGGATGTTCTGAAAACAGCAGGAGGTTACAGCCCTGGACGAAGCAGGTACCAAATACGATAACTGAAGAGACGCATGTGAACCGGGGTTTTTCCGTTCTTTGAATTCTGAGGTGCTCGTCAACTCCTCGGATCTGATTGTTGCAATTATCCGATTACTTCCGGTGATGGGATTTTCACGGTCACGTGAACGGGCTCAGAGATGATTGACAGGGGAGACGGAGGAAGGCAGAGCGTGAGCGTGGAACACGTAACGTGACTCAGACTCACAGGGCTTTACAGTGTGTTGATTCATACAATATGATGAACGCCAACACACACACACACACACACACACACACACACACACCCTTTATGAGTACACATGCACACAGTGCCTTTCCTCAATAACAGTTAAGAGTGACAACCACTGTGGCTGTTGCTTTTCCTGCCAGCTGGAGAACGCTAATGGAGTGTGATTGTATGCAAAAAAAGTGCGTTTTATCTTGCTCTGTGTGTGTGTGTGAGAGTGTGTGTGACTGTGTGAGTGAGAGAGAGAGAGAGAGAGAGAGAGAGAGAGGAGGAGAATCAGTGATCGGGTGGGGTGGCGTCATAATGGAGGGAAGTGCAGAGACTGGGGGGAGGGGGGCTGCACACCTGGTATCCGCCACAGATGGGCATAATCATCTCCCTTGCCTCCCCCACCGAACGTCACTCTACCCATCCTCTCGTGCCCCCTCATCCATGCTGAGGAATTCACACACACACACACACACACACACACACACACACACACACACACATACACACACACAGAGCACACACAGACAAACGTGATTTGTTTGTAATCTGTCGTCTCACATGGAAGCCTGATTCCAACACTTTGATTGTCAATAATAGTTCTCTTTTGCTTCTGCAAAACATAAAGTCCCTCGATATGAATGAAGTTCAGCAGTGTGAAGGATTTTGGTCCATTTTCATCACTTCTATCTGTAGAATGAGAATCACATAACATTACATAGTAAAACAACTTTGAGAATAGTTTTTTGTAAACAAGAACATCAAGTCCTATCATCCACTCAAAGTGTTTGACGTAACATCCCACACCCAGTTCAGATGTTTGCACAGTCGCTTACACCAATGCCTTGCCCAACCAGTGGAGCAAGGAATCGAACTACCAACCTCCCAGTTAGCGCGCGCCACTCTCTCCTGCGCCACCACACCCTGTCTGAAAACAGTCCAGTTCATTTGGGTGGTTTGTTCTGGAAGCGCCTCTCTGTGTTTTTCTGGGATCTCAAACATCTGATCAAATCCGTGAAAGTGGAAAAAAGGTTCAAGGATCAATCAATACAAAAAGACTATTGATGAGAAGAACTGAAACTCAGAGGAAGTTTGGCAGGCTCTTCTGTGCTCAGCGGACTTTGATGTTTATTTTGGCCGGCCTCTCTTTTGTGTCCAACAAGGTACAGCACCCCCCCCCCCCCCCCCCCCCCCCCCCCCCCCCACACACACACACACAAACATTCCCCAGCCAAGGAAACAAGGCTCGTGGGGTGTCCCCCGCTCGACCCCGGGTCAGGGGATGTCCTGTACTAAAACCTTTCACCAACCGACATCCCCCCCCCCCCCCCGCCCCCCCGTCTTTCCTCCCTCTTGGGCTGTAGACCCCCTCTCCCCCATCAGACACTCAGCAATTACATCCTCCAGGACTACACACACACACACACACACACACACACGTACACACACACTCCCCCCTGTGCATGTACAGAGGAAACAGTAGCAAGTTCACCCTTTTAACTGCTTTACTGGGGTTGTGGTGGAGTCTTCCTCTGTCGGAGGTGGGATCTGATCTCCAGCCACGTCCAGCGTTTCTTCCAAAAGCCTCCTGCTTATTAAAATCCCGCTGCACTAAATACATCATCATCATGTCCTGTATCTTTCCGCTCGCGCCGTCCGCAGAACTTCAGCTGCACTGAAGCAAGAGGCTAGGAGGGAGTTGGTGGGTAAGGGGGCAGGGGGGCGGGGGGCAGGGGGGGGCGTACCAGGGGAGATTCGGCTGAGGAGGAGGCGACGGTGGTGGTGGTGAAGGGGGGGGAGGGGGGGGGTTACGTTCCCTTTCACTGGCTGCCAATCCATCAAGTCTCAGTCCACCGCTGTGCAGGCCGACAGGCAGCGCAGAAAAGAACAAGGGCCGGGAACAGAGCCCCCTCTCCACGGCCATCACTCATCCCCCGGCAGGCTTTGAACTCTGAGTGACCTTCTCCGAGAGCCTGCTCACCAACTTCCACTCCTCAGTACCTAGTTAGCCTCACGTCCGCGCACCCGAGGCCGCACATTTTAAAGGGACAGTGCGTAAGGTTCGGCGACGTCTGTCGGTGAAGTTGCTGCGCGTCGAATGCAGCACCTCACACCTCACACCTCGAGCAAAGGGGAGAAGCTACGGAAGCCCGAAGGTGTCATTAAAGGTCAAAAGATGTTGAATGTGTCCACTCTGAGATATTGTAAAAACATGGCAGCCACCGTGGGGTGGACCTGCTCCTGGTGTAAATATACGTTAAAGGTCTCATTTTAGGGTTATGTAAAAAATACACCGGGGTGATTATACATTTGTAAAAGTGTCTGTATAATTAATATAAGAATTATAACTCTGTTTCTAAAGATGTGACAAGTGACAAAAGTTGACCAAAGTTTTACACATTGCACCTTTAAGGTGCTGAACCTGCTCCGTTGACAAGTTTGACGAGTCGAAGAGAAGGGGAGAAGGGCTCAACTATATCATCAGCCCTTTGTTTATGTGTGTGTGTGTGTGGGGGGGGGGGGGGGGGCGGGGGTAAAAAACAAAAGGTCCCCAATCCCATCGCTACAGCAGCACAACCTCTCCTTGGCAACCTGATTGTTAGACAGCAAAGAGGAAACACACAAAAAGCTGAACTTGACCAGACTCACACTCACACACACAAACATACACAGACTGTCGAGGGGCAGCGAACACACTCGTTGACATCATTAGGCCAGACACATTTTTGTTCCGCTTCCAGATTCGACACGTCTGCATTTTGCTGAATGCCGCCTTCGGTCTCGCTATTCCACCTCCCTCCCTCCCTCCCTCCCCCCCTCCCTCGCTCATTCCCACTGTCTCTTTGTCCTGTTTACACGTGTAATTCCAGAGACGCCGCGGCTCATCACGGCTGTCCAGACAACATTGGGTGCGCTGGTGTGGGCGGAAATAAAGATCCAAACAAAAAAGAAAGGAGAGAGAGCGAGAGAGAGAGAGAGAGAGAGAGAGAGAGAGAAATCAAAGGAGAGACGGAGAGGATGCAGCCGTGCCTTTGAGCTCTGTCTTGTAGCGAACGCTGAATATCACCAGCGTCCCTGAAAACACCAGCACCGGCTTATTTCACCCGGGGTCTTTCGGGGTCTCCCCTCCTCTCAAAAGAGATTACACCTTGTCTTCCCGGTCTCTGTGCATTAGCCCCCCGTCTCGACTCATGTGAGGAAGTCATACTCACTCGACGGTGTGGGGTCTTTTTCCTCGGTCCTCTGTGTTTTCTTACATTTTTTTTTTTCAAACCTTGAAGCTTTAGCAGAAATTCGGTGACATGATGAGTGTGTGTGTCCGACAGGGGGGAATCTTGTTAGTGCCATGATGACCTGAGGGCTGTGTGTGTGTGTGTGTGTGTGAGTGAGACTCGGTATATCACATCTGAGGCCCACACACTGCAGAGCAAGCAGGTCGGTCGGTGACATCATCTGACACCGCCACTCCCTCACTTCCTGTCTGGCAATGGTGAGCTGACCCCAAAGTTGGGGGTCTGAGGAAACGTTTGACCAGTGCGTCTATGTAAGAGTGAGATTAAGACGAAGACCACGCCTTAATCCCTCATGACATGCAGGCAATGACACACACTCCATGAAATCTAGTCCCTGCTTTTAACCCAGTCTGGCTCGTGCCCTCCGAGGAGGGCAGCCAGGAGCGGTGGGCAGCCATTCTTCCGGGGCAACAGTTGTGATGAGCTTCACGATGAACGCACACCTGTGAACCAGACCCCCTTCAGGGGGCAGCGGGGCAGCGAGCTGCTGCAGGCGGCCGCCGGGTG